>LPNX010149473.1:92255-172255 GCA_001517045.1 Pseudotsuga menziesii
GCAGGACAGGGGAAGGCCATACAATGTGTGATTCACCTAGTGTGGTGAAATCCGCTATAAAAACTAGAACCTGCACCAAAAATAGACCTAAACATTCTTACGTCAGGAGTTTCAGCAGTTGTTTCCTCCTCCTCTTTAGGTATCTCTTCATCACTTGTATCTCTAGTGTGCTCATGATGTATGCCAGTTTCTAAGGCTTCCAACCTTGCTCTTAGATTTCTTATCTCCTCTCTCAATTTTTCATTGGAAACAGGTCTTCCTCGCCTACCCCAGCCTCTTCCAACTCTGACCTCCATCTCTTGGCACGACAATTCACTACTATAAACAATTTTCTTATCACTAATGACTTGCTCTGAATCTATTAGTAATACAGGAGTAAAAATAACCTTGCCTTTCATACAGGAAAACTACTCCAACCTCATAAACTAACAATTCACAATCTTTCAGAGACAAAGACTAATGTGATCACACTCTCATACCTTCACGTAGAATCCTTTTTCACACTCTGGGTTCCTGTTCGATGCTTCTTATCGCATGTTTTGATTTAAATTATGCAGATGACTCCCTTCTATGGTTTTGTTTGTAACACCCCGGTTTTGACCCCGTTTGCATTAAATGTATATGATGTATATATTGTAATTAATCATGGTGTGGATATAGAGGCAAAGGCCCCACCATGGGTTTAAGGTTTTATATTATGGCTATTAAAATTGTTGCCGATGATATTTCATGCTAGCCAACACATTATAATTTTGGGCATCATGTAAAGATGCAATTTAATTATAAAAAAAAACACAACCAGCTATGTCTATGCAACATTAAAAGAGATGGGGGCATGATTTTCCTAAGGATAGGGAGGGACATTATTTAAAACTTTGGGCCAATGGGGAAAATCCAAATGTCAAAAGGAGAACCCATGAAATAGTCAACTACCTTTCTTATCACATTCACCCAATCATTAAATTTTGCCAAGAATTGGTTGAAGTAGTTATTGCATGGGGATGGAAAGAGTATGGGAAGCAATTTCGAATTTGGGGAAAGCCCATTTTTGGGGAAAATCAATTCTGACTTTTGGGGCAAGTAAACACCCAAAATTGCATGCCATGGGGAGATACATCCACGTTCTTCATTTGGCCTCACGCAGGAAAGCTTGGGAGTTGTTTTTCACCTCCGTGATTTTTCCTGTGGTATCCTCTCCTGCATGATTGGGCTCATGGGCGTTTCCATCTTCATCATTTACCCACGTTGGGGTTCTCTCAAGCGGCTGGAAATTCTCTATGTGTTAAATTCATTTTTGAGTTGTTGTGGGTGTGTTTTACCCTCGCATGGGTAGTCTTTTCTCATTCTCATGGGCTGTGGATTTGATTTTGGTAATGATATGTGGTTGGGTTTCTTTCCCCGATGTTTTTGTTGCATTTCCCCATTGATTTCCAACCTAAAAATCGTTTTTGAATTGCCCAGCGATTTGGAGGAGATACCACGTTCTCATGGTTGTGTTTGAATTCGTTTTTTGGCCACTTTAGGGCCAAAACGTTCCTGAGAAATCGAATTTCTATCAGGGGTTGTTCTTACCCTCCTTGGAAACTAATTTTGTGGCTAAACTGTTTTCCTCAACCCAGAAATGGTGTATATTGTTGTGTATTCAATTGGTCTTTGGACTATGTAGGAGTGGAAAGGAGTCTACTTGACAAAACTAGTGTTTTGCAGGAGCCTCATAGACAGAGCTAGAGGGATGGCTCTCTTCTCTACACCCCCTAAATAGCACTAGAAGGGAAGTCATTACCTGAGGGACTGTGCGACAGAGAAGGGAATGATTCCTGTGTTGGGTATGTGTGGATGTCTTTAAATTCAAGCTAGATCTGGTGTAGGCATCCTTAGATCTTCAGTGAGCCCAGTATATTAGCAGACAGTGCTTCCATCTCCTGATAACCTGATAAACCCAACTTGTTGGCTTGGTTATGTGTTGTTGTGTCCCCTTAGTAGTCTAATAAACCCAAACCTAGATTTGGCTTAACTGAGTTGTGTATCCTTTGGCTATGTGTGAGACTGCTAGTTTCCTTTTCCTTGGGGAATCATGCCCAGCTCGGGGTGGTAGTGATTCTGAGAGATCGACGAGCACACTAGCCTATGGTTGGGTGGAATGTTGCAATGGCATAGCTGGCTACAGGGAGTTTCATTCGAATATAAATATTCTTGTGTTTAAACCCCTGCAATTACATTTGATAATGAATTACAATGGACATGTTGAATGCTTGAATGTATGGTTTTGCTTCCGTAGTATGGTAATAATGTATGTGTGTTTTAGTTCAAGCATTTCGAATTTTATTATTATGTTCATGGGGCTAAATGCCTAGGTATATAGCAGCAGCAGTAGCATCCTCTTCATCGGTCGGAGGGTCAGGGACGTTACAGTGTGGTATCAGAGCCAGGTTGTAGCATGGGCCTCAATGGGCCATGAAGAAGCAGTGACAGAGGCAGGTTACCCTCTGCCCAGCAGAGGAAAAATGTGAAAACAGGGAGAATTTCAAAATTTTCTAAGTATGGAAAATATCGGATGACTTAGGCTGAAGTCCATCTGATACGTCAAATGTCTTAGGCTGAAGTCCATTCGATGCATCGAATGACTTAGGCTGAAATCCATCCGATACATCGGATAACTTCGGCGAAATTCCATCCGATACATCAGAGGACTTAATTTGAGTCCATCCGACAAAAAAACCAACTCGAGAGAGAAAAATTTGAAATTTTTCCGAAGGTCTCGCCTAGGAGGAGCCGAAGGTCTCGGCTAGTCTCGGCTAGGAGGAGCCGAAGGTCTCAGCTAGGCGAAGCCGAAGGTCTCGGCTGGGGGGAGCCAAAGATCTCGGCTAGGTGGAGCTGAAGGTCTCGGCTGGGAGAAGATGAATGTCTCAGCTAGGTGGATCTGAGGTTTTAGCGAGGCTCACCAGAAGGGAGGCGATACAGTGGCAGAAAGAGGAAGAAGAGAAGAAAATTTTGAAAATTTTTCTAAGTATAGGAAATCTCAGGAAAAGTTTTCTGATGTCTCTTGGCAGAAGCTCTCCAAGGCATCTCGGAAGAATTTTTTCGATGTGCATCGGAAGACAAAGGAAGCTTGACCTCATGTGCATCGAAAGAAAAATGAAGATCGATCCGATGTGCGTCGGAAGACAGAAGAAGATCGATCTGATGTGCGTCGGAAGACAAAGGAAAATCGATCCGATGTGCGTTGGATGACAAATGAAGATTGATCCAATGAGTGTTGAAAGGGAAAAGAAGATCGATATGTCGAGTCATCAGAATATTTTTCAACAAGTGGCCCGATACATTGGATGACTTGTTAGGAAGGGATCCGATAGGATGGAAAAAAAATCTGAGTTTTTCAATGGGATTTTTCAGCGGAAAAGCAGGATTCCAGTAAGATTTAAGGGTGCCAAAACGGTGAAAAATGGTAGTGATATTATGTGCCAGATTGCAAAAAAATCAAAGATTCACAAAAAAAAATGAGGGCATTGCCCTCGACCTGCCCTGCAGTGACAAAAGCCACAAGGGGGAAAGGCCCCTTGACCCCCATTGTCCCCCTGAGACCGTTCTTCTTGGTGAAAATAAAATTATGTGTTTTGAAAAAGTTGTCAATATATTATTTTCCCAAATGCAGGTAATTAATTATGAAATCATGATATTGTTATGCAACTAACAGTTGTGTTTATTAACACATTGTGCATAATTATAGTCACCTTCAGAGGCAGCATTCCGCATAGAGAAGTTTTCAAAAATTCGTTCTTGGTTGGTCCAATATGAGGATCGACGACATGAACGATGCATAGGACCCCTATGAGCTTGAGGAAGATGCTATGGGAGAAAATGTCAAAGTTGGAAATGACAAGAAAGAGTCCAATGGGAGAAGATTTCAAGATACTCCCCCAGATTTTGCAACCACCATGAGGAGCCTAAGGGTGGATTTGCAAAGTTGCAAAGAAGACAATGAAAGGATGCTTAAGGCTCAAGAAGATCAAAATCAGATAAATGCAGCTATATTGTAGAGTTTGACATACATCCAGGGACAAATAAACTCTAGACATCAGACAGCTAATCCAGAAAGAAGCAGTGGTAGCGCCAAGGGAGATTCTCGTAAAAGGTCCCATGTTTTCCAGAGGGCTTCCAGGGACAAAAGGAATACTCTAGAATGGACTAATAGTGGGTCATCTAATTCTGAAAAATCCAGTGGGGATTCAAGCTCTCCATCTCACAGGAATAAGAGGAGGAGATGTTACAAGAACAATTCACGAGATGAATTCAAAAGGAAAGGCCTCCTACTTTTAATGGTGAGTTCAAGACTGGTCAAGAAGCTAAGGCTTGGCTTCTTCGGATGAGGAAATATTTCCAAATTCAAGACTACTCCGAAAATATGAAAGCAAGGGTAGCTATATTCAACTTGAATGGAAGAGCATCCATATGGTGGGAACACCACAGACAAGTAAAGAAGCTTAATGAAAGAAGAATTGTGTGGAAACAATTCAAGAAATACTTCAAGCAGAAGTACCTCTCTGACAGGTACTATGATGATAAGATTAAATAATTCCATGAGCTAATATTGGGACAACAGACTATGGAATAGTATGCAAATAAGTTCTTGGAGTTGTTGAGGTATGTCAGGTACATCAAAGATGAGAAGGTGAAGATCCAACATTTCCTAAGTGGATTGCCTCGGTCTTACAAAGACAGAATTGAGTTTAATGAACCTAGAACTCTTGAAGAAGCAGTAAGGAAAGATAAGTATTGCTATGAGAAAAGCAAAGGTAAACCTGATTATCATAAGACATGGAAGAAAAAGAAGAATGAGAAGTCTGACCAAAGGAAGAAAGGTTTCAAACCTTCTAACTTCAGAAATCAACAGAAGCAGCCATCCCAAGCTGCAAGTAAGCCAGTTGGAGTGGTGGGAGAGAAGCCTAGAGATCCACAGTAGAACAAGGAACCTATCCAATGCTGGAAATGTGGATGACCCCACATGCGTAGGAATTGTCCACTTGAGAATGAGAATGCAAGGCCAACTTACAACATGCAAGAAGCAGAAACAGTGGTCCAAGTAGCAAGGGTCGTCCCTAGGATTTATGTAGCACTGGAGGACCACTAGGAAGATCACCAGTCAACTGTGGTTGAAGTTGAATATGCAACTACATGAGTTGTTGGAGAAGAAGTATATCAGGCCGATGTGTCTCCTTGGGGAGCACTGGTTCTATTTGTAAAGAAGAAAGATGGTACACTTGGGTTGTGTATTGATTACAGACAGCTGAACAAAGTCACTATGAAGAATAAATACCCATTGCCTAGGATTGATGGCCTCTTTGATCAAATGAGAGGATCAAAGGTATTTTCCAAGATTGACTTGAGGTCTGGTTACCATCAGGTGAGAATCAAGTATGAAGACGTTCATAAGACAGCCCTTCAGAACAAGGTATGGACATTATGAGTTTTTAGTGGTACCATTTGGTCTCAAAAATGCACCAGCTACATTTATGTGCCTTATGAACAGTGTCTTCAATAGGTATTTGGACAAGTTTGTTCTTGTTTTCCTTGATGAAATTCTTATTTATTCTAAGAATGAGGAAGAACATGAAGAGCATTTGAGATTGACATTGCAATTGCTTAGAGAGCATCAACTGTATGCAAAGCTGAGCAAGTGTGACTTCTATAGAGATAGAATTCAATATTTGGGTCACATTATCTTAGAAGAGGGTATATTTGTGGACCCTGAAAAGATTGAAGCCATTATGAATTGGCCTACTCCAAGAAATGTGTCAGATGTAAGATCTTTTATGGGACTTGTAGGATACTATAAGAGATTCATTGAAGGATTCTCCAAAATTTCACATGCCATCACTTCTTTGCAAAAGAAGGGGATAAAGTTTGAATGGACATCAAGGTGTGAAGAAAGCTTCCAGCAGTTGAAGAATCTTCTCACCAGTGCACTAGTATTGAATGTTGCAGACCCAGAGAAAGATTTTGTGGTATCTACCAATGCATGTGGACAAGGGCTTGGAGGAGTCCTTATGCAAGACAACCATGTGATATGTTATGAATCCAGAAAGCTAAAGGAGCATGAGAAGAACTATGCCACTCATCTTACATGCTCTCAAGATGTGGAGGCATTACTTAATGCGAAGAAGATTTGAGTTAAGGACGGACCATTGTGGTTTGAAGTATTTATTTGATCAGCCAATGTTAAATGCTAGGAAAGCAAGATGGCTGGAGTTTTTATGTGAGTTTTATTTTGAAATCAAGCACATAAAAGGAAAAGAGAACAAGGTAGTTGATGCACTCGGCAAGAAGGTGCAAGAAATGCATGTGGCGTCTCTTAGTATTTGCCAATCAAATTTGAGACAGCAGATTGTTACTCATACTGCTAAAGATGAAATGTATGTGCAAGTAAAAGAAAAATTGCAGTAGCAAAGTCTTGAGAAGAGGTATGAGGGATACAAATTGGAAGAAGATGGACTTCTTACTTATAAAGGTGGAATTTATATTCCAAATGTAGCAAAGTTGAGGAGAGTTGTTATGGATGAAATCCATCAAGCTCCATATTCTGGTCATCCAGGATATCAGAAGGCAATTTCTATAGCCAGAAAGAAGTACTTTTGGCCAGGAAAGAAAAAGGACATGGCTGAATATATTTCAAGGTGGATGAAATGTCAGCAGGTAAAGGTTGAGCATCAACACCCAGCAAGTTTGTTGCAACCTTTGTCAGTTGCAGAAAGGAAATGGGAACTTATTTCCATGGATTTTATTACAGGATTTCCAATGACTTGGAGATAACATGATTCCATCATGGTTGTGGTGGACAAGTTGACGAAGGAAGCACATTTTATACCGGTTAAGTCTACGCATAAGACTGATGACATTGCAAATATATTCATGAAGGAGATTTTCAAATTGCATGGATTGCCTAAGGAAATAGTCTCTGATAGAGATGTCACGTTCACTTCCAATTTTTGAAAGGGTTTGTTTGCAGAGTTGGGTACAAAGCTAAAATTTAGCACTGCCTACCATCCTCAAATTGATGGGAAGACAGAGAGAGTGAATTAGGTGCTTGAGGACATGGTCCGCATGTATGTGATGGATAAACCAACCAAGTGGGAAGATTATTTACACTTGGTAGAGTTTGCATATAACAATGGATAGCAAGCATATTTGGGGATGAGTCCATATCAAGATTTGTATGGAAGGAGGTGTAGGACACCAGTGACTTGGGATAATCCAGTGAACAGGGTTGTGCTTGGTCTAGAATTGCTCAACGAGATGGAGCAAGAGGTTGTAAAAATCAGGCAGAATCTGAAAGCAGCTCAGGACAGATAGAAAAGCTATGCAGATAAGCATAGGGTAAACAGAGAGTTCAGTGTAGGGGATCATGTTTACCTCAGAGTGATGGCAAAGAATAGTTCCTTGAAGCTTGGAAGTTGTGCCAAGTTGTCACCAATATTTGTGGGCCATTTGAAGTTCTTGAAAGAATAAGGCCAGTTGCATATAGACTTGCATTTCCTGCTAGCACTAGATCTCATAATGTTTTTCATGTTTCTTTGCTTAAGAAATATGTACATGATCCTAACCATGTAATAAATTGGGATGTGATTCAGGTGGAACCCGAGGGAGAGTTCCAAATCGAGCCAATGCGCATCCTCGACAAGAAGGTCACAATGCTTCGGAACCGAGCCATAGGGTAGGTAAAGGTGCAATGGGAGCACTACAGTCCTGAAGAGGCTACATGGGAGCTGGATGATGCCATGCGATTGGTACATCCATTTTTGTTCAATTCTATGGGGCACTGAGGTGGTACCAGTGTAGCATTTTGTTCAATTTTGTAAAGCACTGCAGGAAATGCTATTGAAGGGGGAGGGGAATGTAACACCTCGGTTTTGACCCCGTTTGCATTAATGTATATGATGTATATATTGTAATTAATCATGGTGTGGGTCTAGAAGAAAAGGCCCCACCATGGGTTTAACATTTTATGTTCCGGCGATTAAAATCATTGCCGATGATATTTCGTGCTAGCCGACACATTATAATTTTGGGCATCATGTAAATATGCAATTTAATTAGAAAAAACCCACAACCAGCTATGTCTATGCAACATTAAAAGATATGGGGGCATGATTTTCCTAAGGATAGGAAGGGACACTATTTAAACCTTTGGGCCAATGGGGAAAATCCAAATGTCAAAAGGAGAACTCATGAAAATGTCAACTATCTTTCTTGTCTCATTCACCAAATCATTAAATTCTTCCAAGAATTGGTTGAAGTAGTTATTGCATGGGGATGGGAAGAGTATGGGTAGCAATTTCGAATTTGGAGAAAACCCATTTTTGGGGAAAATCAATTCTGACTTTTGGGGCAAGTAAACACCCAAAATTGCATGCCATGGGGAGATACATCCACGTTCTTCATTTGGCCTCACGCAGGGAAGCTTGGGAGTTGTTTTTCACCTCCACGGTTTTTCCTGTGGTATCCTCTCCTTCATGATTGGGCTCCTGGGCATTTCCATCTTCATCATTCACCCACATTAGGGTTCTCTCAAGCAGCTAGAAATTCTCTGCGTGTTAAATTCGTTTTTGAATTGATGTGGGTGTGTTTTTCCCTCACGTGGGTAGTCTTTTCCTCATTCTCGTGGGCTGTGGATTCATTTTATGTGGTTCGGTTTCTTTCCCCAATGTTTCTGTTGCATTTCCCCACTGATTTCCAAGCTAAAAATCATTTTTGAATTTCCCAGCAATTTGGAGGAGAGACCACGTTCTCATGGTTGTGTTTGAATTCATTTTTTGGCCACGTTAGAGCCAAAACGTTCCTGAGAAATTGAATTTCTATCAGCGGTTGTTCTTACCCTCCTTGGCAACTAATTTTGTGGTTGAACTATTTTCTTCAACCCAGAAATGGTGTATATTGTTGTGTATGAAGTTGGTCTTTGGACTTTGTAAGCGTAGAAAGGAGTCTGCTTGACAAACCTAGTGTTTTACAGGAGCCTCATAGGCAGAGCTAGAGGGATGTCTCTCTTCTCTACACCCCCTGAATAGCACTAGAAGGGAATTCATGGCCTGAGGGATTGTGTGGCGGAGAAGGGAATAATTCCTTGTGTTGGGTGTGTGTGGATGTCTTAGGAGTCAAGCTAGCTCTGGTGTAGGAATCCTTAGCTCTTCAGCGAGCCCACTATATTAGCATATAGTGCTTCCATCTCCTGATAACCTGATAAACCCAAATTGTTGGCTTGGTTAGGTGTTGTTGTGTCCCCTTGGCAGTCTAATAAACCCAAACCTAGCTTTGGTTTGACTGAGTTGTGTATCCTTTGGCTATGTGTGAACCTGCTAGTTTCCTTTTCCTTGGGGAATCATGACCAGCTTGGGGGTGTTAGTGATGTTGATAGATCGACGAGCACACTAGCCTATGTTTGGGTGGAACATTGTAGTGGCATAGCTGGTTGCGGGGATTTTCATTCGAAGATAAGTACTCTTGTGTTTAAACCCCTGCAATTACATTTGATAATGAATTACAATGAACATGCTGAATGCTTTAATGTATGGTTTTGCTTCCGTTGTATGGTAATAATGTATGTGTGTTTTAGTTCAAGCATTTCAAATTTTATTATTATGTTCATGGGGCTAAATTCCCAAGTATATAGCAGCAGTGGTAGCATCCTATTCGTCGGTCGGAGGATCGGGGATGTTACATTGTTGATGGTGCTTGTCGTCACACCTTGAATGTCGCTTCAGCCGCCTGGGTACTATATTCCCAAGCAAATTACTTAGTTAGTTTAGGAGCGGTTTGTATAGGTCCGGCCACAAACAACATCGTCAAGTATCACGCAATGATAGGATTGCTAACCGAATTCATGTTTCGTGATATCGGTCATTTGGTAGTATTTATGGACTCTCAGATTATGGTTTCTCATTTGAACCACATTTATGCCATTCAAAACCCGGTACTTCTTCGACTTTTTCGAAGAGTACGTCTATTGGAGAGGTCATTTGAATCTATTACTTATCAACACATTCCAATATCTTATAATGCAATTGCAGATTCACTTTCCAATTATATGTTAGATTGGTACATTGCTCATTCTTGACATTGATAAGTAAAATGACATGGCACATTGTAAATAAGAAATAAAAAACATAAAACTCATGTAAATAACATTCCATTATTAAAAAAAGTAGGTCACAAAAAGATAATTTCGTGTATGTTTTGCAAAAAACTGGTCTCAAGAAGCATATCGAAGCTTCTATTTTTTCCCTTTAAAACTCGAGTATCGCTCTTTTCCCACAGGGATAGAGCGTTTCCAAGGGAGCACTAATCATTACATGAAGGTAAGTGGCGGTGGAATAGCTTACTTCTCAAGGTAAAAAGGCGTTACGCCAAGAGGTACCACACCTTGACCACAGGAAAAGTGTGGTGGTGGCCAAAGGTGTGAAATCATTGATCCTGCTCCATTTTTAACTTCACAACTTGAGTATTTGAGGAAAATATTGATACTTGGATCTCATTACATGAAAATGACGAGAAATGTGGGTAACACATTTACCCATGGTGTAATTCAATGGCTCTCGTAGGTAATTCAAAGTTAATTTAGCAAAAAAAATCGGTTATCAAAGTCTCCCTGTGTTTCTTCCCCCTGAATCCTTTGGAGCATAGTTCTTAGCTCTTTTAAGAGAGTGATAAAACCAAATTATTTATGAGAAATGGTGGGGGTGTAATTCTTCATCAACCTTATCAATAATCACAAAATTTGTGGCGGGATTGAAAACTAGTAACCCTCTAGCTATGGTGATTGAAAACGGGTGTGTGGTGGATAATTTTGCTTCTAGCTTAAACACAGTGGATTATTCCATCTGCAAGTCCAATATTCACAAAAAAAATTTGGATATCAAAAAATCACTCATATGATATGAATATATGTTAAACAACAACAACCCTGCAACTCTCCTAGCCACCACCAAATTTCAAAGCATGGAGAATCAGACAAGCAAGCTCAAGACAACATGAAAATTGATATCATGCTCATCTCATATTTG
This sequence comes from Pseudotsuga menziesii, assembly GCA_001517045.1. Lineage (NCBI taxonomy): Eukaryota > Viridiplantae > Streptophyta > Pinopsida > Pinales > Pinaceae > Pseudotsuga > Pseudotsuga menziesii. The sequence goes on from LPNX010149473.1 coordinate 103,307, forward strand.
AAAATTTTCATTCGTAAGAACATTTTTTTATTAGGAGACTTTTGTCAGGTATATATTACCTATAGTAGAACTAAAAGTTTCATTGCGGTGAAGGATGATTATAATAGACACACAAAAAATTGTTGAATGTTGGGAAGAAAGTGTATGTATTTACTTGTTGAACCATTCAATTGTGACTTTTTGATCATACAAATAATGATAATTGTTGTTGTTAAAAAAAAATTATGTGATTTTGATTAATGGAATTGCTTCACTTTCCCAAAGGTTTTGGTCAAAGTTAAGCAAACAACTATTGTCTTACACTGGATAGTAACTACAATGAGTCTATATTAAAAGGAACCCTTTTTGTTCTCATTCTTGCAAATGAATTGGATGAAGCTTTAACAAATGCAAAAATGGTATAATGAGTTAAAGGAATAAATGTCACTCTTCAGTAAATTGTCATTGATTTGGACTTGAACCTGATACATAACTTCTTGGAGAGGAACCAATGAAGGACTAAGGTGGCAACGTTTTGTGAAAATAATAAAAGGTATTAGCGTATTTTTTTTCAGTATATCCTTTCAACTTTGAGATCATTATATCCTACAAATATAAATAATAATACTCTTTTTTCCTCATTCTTGAACAAGAATTCAACAAAGATTAAATAAGTGAGAATGGAATAATAAATTAAAACCTACATGTGACTTCCTCAGTAATTCATGTCAATGGTTTAGGGCATATAAATGTATAGTGACATCATCTAGGATTTTGATTAACAAACACTCCAACTAGTGGCTTCACTTTCCCCAAGAACTAGGCAAAGATTTAACAAATGTGAGAATGGAATAATGGGTATAAAGGACTACATGTAACTCCTACAATACGATATATTACCATGCTATAATTGTACATGATATATAGGTTCTTTATGAGGCATCATGATCGAATATGAAGAAACATAAATTGTTTAAAATCATAAACATATGTTTTGAAAGTGATTATTTAAAATCTAAAAACATTACAGTTGATCTACAAAGTTCAATATGGAAGTGAATAGCGTTTATTACTTGGGAAAATGAACTTTTAGGGGTGGGTAAACTACCACCATATTTGGGGGAATAGAGTGCATGGAAAGTTTTACTTGATCATGATGGACACCGGGAGGTGGCTTATTCATTGTTTGTAGGTGATGTGTTGTTCATTATCCTACTGGTCCTCCAAGATAACTCTGCCTTGATCACAAAAATAATCACAATTTCATTTAAAGGATAGCCAAGTAGATACAAGGACTTCATCCAGTGTCTTTCCATGTTAAGTGGCACCTAAATTCTCTCACAATTATTATGGCCAATGTTGAAGTCGTTCTCCTTTCAAATATATTGCGCTTTAAATATGGATGAGGAATGTATCAAACCCAATGTCACATTCCATGAATTTGAATCTCATCTTAAAATTTTGTTTCTACTAAGTGGTGGAGGTTTCCATTCCAATGACCTAATCACATTATATCAAGGACAAGAGAGTATTAAAACATTACCTCAGCCTCTTCCCCTCTCTTAGTGTATCTTTGTGTGAAATTTCAAGAGGAAGGACAATGGTAAAAATTTCCTCTCCTCGATCCTTCAAGAATTCAATACAAAATTATGTTACCTTTGCAAACCGATATTCTAGTTGTGTAAGAACAAAGGGAACATGATGACTCCCTAGTTTCTACACTTGGAAACTAGATGGAGAATATCCCCATTCTAGTGATCTAATCACATTAGAGAATAGAAAGGGGAGTATTAAAACATTGCCTCATTGTTTCCACCACTTCAATTTTGTCTCATTCAAAACTTCACAAGGAATTATAATGTTAAACCGTATTTCCATAGATCCTTCTAGCATTATATAAAAATTACTTTATCTATGCAAACTAATATATACAATGTGTAAGAACAAGGGGGACATGATGACTCCCTAACTTCTACACTAGGAAGAGTGTACCATTCACTAAATGGAATTTAATAGTGATTTGTGTCTTCCTTTCTTCAATCTCATTATTATTTATAATCCCCCAAATTTTTTTGGTTGTGTTTTCTGAAATTATTAATAATGATTTCTCGAACTTTAGAGCGTCAACTAGCCTAGCCATGGATTATAGTGGAGCGTCCAACACCCCTCTTAAATACCTTTATTGTCTCGAAGTATGTAAATTTCATGCTTATCATCCTTCATAATTATCATTATAATTTATGATCCCCCAATGTTCTTTGGTTGTTTGTTTTCCAGACTAAATTTCATGCTTATCCTCCTCCATAATTATCATTGTAATTGATGATCTCCCAATATTCTTTGGCTGTTTGTTTTCCAAACTTCTTAGGAACATTTTTGCTAGACTCGGGAGCATCAATGAGCCATGGAATTTAGTGAAGCATATAGCACCCTTCTTGAAGAAAATTATTGTCTTGAATCATGTAGCATTAATTGAATTGAAGAAAAATATTCTCTTGAATCATGTAGCATTAATTGAAGGGAATTTATTTTTTATTATTTTTTATCAAGCCAATTTTGCTCACGTGTTTTGTCCTATGTACTTCCATATTCATGCATCACTATTGTAATTTTATCCCGATTCCCATGATCCTCGTCACAATAGGACTCCAATTTGGCCATCATGAGTTGAGTCAAACCTCAAGTTGAGTCAATCCTTTAAAAACTACATTTCAACTTTAAAATCTTTTTTCCCATTAATGTTGTGTGCCTTTCAAAAATGTTTTAGTAGAAAAAAGTAACCCTTACCAATCCATTATTTTCAAAAATAGTGTTTTCTATTGTTTTCTTATCCTATTGCTTCATTAATACAATGAGATTTTTCACATTAAAAATGGATCTAAAGAGAGGTCACATATTTCTCTTATAAATAAATATATTGAGATCACATATTTAACCACTCATTGATTGAAAGATTATTATGTTGAAGTTTCTTTAGAGATAGAGATAAAGGCATGGTAAGATTGGTTATTTCTAATAATATTGAGAAATATCCTTTTTATCACCTAAAGGTTGGAGTGGAGTAGACAAAGAAACAAAGGACTCTCCCTTACCACCTAAAGGTTGGAGTGGAGTAGACAAGGAAACGAAGGACCCTCCCATGAGGTAGTTTTGGAGACACATATCATATTCAACCATATTAAAATGTTGTATTGTAAGTTTTTTGTTTCCATTATTTATAAAATCCCTTACAGTATTTATTGTATCTTATGCTTTAATAGAGGATGCATGTTCAAAAATCTCTTACAGTATTTATTGCATCTTATGCTTTAATAATAGAGGATGCATGTTCCTAGTTGATTTAATTACTTTATTTTCCATGATATGGAATAGTTTATGATTATTTTATTTATAAGTTTTCTTCTCTTTTCTCTATTACTTAATAAACACAACTATTAAGTAGCATCTTTTGGTACATAGTGGTAATAAAATATCATTATCATAGTGATAACAATATTGATGACAAAACCCTTGTTTTCATCCTTGGTTGTGTGTGTGTGTTGCACCTGGAAATTCCACATTGCCTATCAGCCTTCCTATAAATTCCACATTGTCCATTTTCCTTATGGAGACCTTAGCTTGGGACACCTTGAATTTATTTTTCCACATCTTGGAGGGACGGCGCGTTAGCCCTGTTTACACAAAGCTCCGATGGTGCCTCCAATAGTGGAGCAAAAAGCGCTTATCCAACCTTTCTTTGGCATAAAATTAGGTCAGCACACCTACCTCTTCTGTTGGGATCGTCGATGAGCCAAAAAAGGGAAAAAAGAAGGTTTTGGAAACCTCCATGGAGTCAGTTCCTATTTTCTTGGGAAAGGTGGAATTTCCCTCCCTTACCTGTTGGGATTGCTTCCTATCCTTTTCCAAGCCTATCTCATGTGTTTTGGGCCTATAAATGAAACCTTCTTGATGTGAGTAGAGGAGGCCAAAATAAAGTATCCTTATGTTATTGGATTGAAGTCTGAACTAGAGGCAAAGTAGGGTTGGCTCATGTGTAAAGAGATGTTCATATATTGTGAAATATTGTAGATGTCTTGTGGAGTTTGAAGCCATCAACATCAAGGCTTGGTTGTAACTTCATTCTCTTATTTTTAATACAAAAATGTTCCCCTTTCCTATATTTGATGTGTTATTAATTTCAATTGAATATTATCAGATTCCTTGATCACTGATATAAGTAATTAGTCAATCATGATGCTCTCATCTTGTTTGATTGTATTTTGATCTATTTTGTAGGTGTTGAACCATTGCAAGGGATTTTGGAGAAAAGACAAAGAGACCTAGGTTTGAGGTATATTTTATTTCATGTTGTTTAATCTGATTACTTAAGGAAAGGATATATTGCTGTGTATTTTTGTTATGTGCTTGTGAATTACAGTGTAGAGGAACAAACAGTGTCTACACCGATTGCATAATTCCTGATAACAAAATTGGCGACCATACTAGGGATAGCTAATTCGGTCAGATCTGGGGTATATCCAGTCATATATGGTGCAGATCCAGTCAAATCTATAAGATTTGGTAACCATCTCATCTATGGAGGTTATATTCTCTTCTCTTAGTCATTTCAAATGATAAGGTAAGAAATCTACCTTACTGTTTTGTTTTTGCCTCTGTTTTCAGTTGAGTCATTTTTACTTTTTGCATTCCAACTCATTGCATCATTTTGGTTTCACCTACAGGCCATTGATTTTTGCATCTACTAGTCTAGTGGCACTCATACTTTTGGATGAAAGAGCACCGACCTCTTCAGGGTGCCTTTCCTCTTTTGACACAGAGCGTCGACAATGCCTTTTCCTAGAATACTTGGAGCATTGACGATGCCTTGATGTAGAATGTCTGGTCATTGATTGGAACTATAGTGCTCTAGTGCAGTGCATCTCAGTGTGTCGAGGTAGGCCTGTTAAACTGCCTATCAAAAAGTTTGATTTTTTGTTTTAAAATGGCTTGTTTCTCTAAAAAATTTGAGTGATCTGCTTGCTTATTTGTGTGCTGAGACTGGTGGTTTTGGTGAAGTTGATTCTCTTTTTGAGCTCAATTCTAGAACTATGTCTTCTTCATTAATATAAAGGGAAAAGTGGAAAAAAGTTCAGTTTTGGATTTTAGCAAAGTGGTCATACTCTGAAAATTTTCATTTTTGAAAAGGAAAATATGGCCTCTTTCTGAGTTTAGTTTGCTTTGAGTTTGTGTGCTTTTTCATTTTCCAGAAAATACAAAAAGAAACTTGTTATTTCACTTTTTTTATGCTTAGAAAATTTTATCTTCATTTGCATAAGTAGTTGGGATAAACGGATCTTTTTGGTATCATAAAGGAAGATAGGTTTGTATGCACATTAAAGGCTTTATTTTCTTTCTCAAATTCAAAGATTTTGAGTTATTGTTGAATGAAATTTGTGTTTGAGGATCTCTCTTTAAAATATTTCTTATCTGATCTTGCATTTCAGTTGTTGAAAGTGGATTTCATTTGGTGTGTTGTTGAAAGGAAAAATAAAATGGTTTCTCCCTTACCCTAGCTAGTTCTCATCGAAGTCAAAAAGTTCATTTTCATATAGATTAATTTGCATTATTGGAGAGAACACCTCACAAACATTCACTAATCATTTAGATAAAATTAACGATAGCTTTAGGTCTAAAATTGTATAGAAATTTGAGTGATAGGTTAGTGACGTGTTTGGGCTTTCGTAAAACGTAGCAGTTGTCGTTAATTTGTCTGCACTACAACCCGGGACTCGCGCGGTTCTTCCATGTACCTTCGATATATCGAATGGACTTTCATGTACCCTTGAGGTATATAGAAAGGTACTTCATGTACTCGATTGTATATCGGAAGGCCCCTTGTGGACGGTTGTGCATTAGACAACACTACTACTGATTTGAGCTCCCACGTACCTCGCGTATATCAGGAGACCCTACTAGGATTCCTTGTCCAACTAAGAAAAACCCTTTGGCCTTCTTGTTTGGAGCAATACACCGAAAATAGTATTTGGGGAGACTACTACGAACGTACCCCTATGGTATATCATGAGTTGCACCTTCTTGACAATCTTGGTGAGAGACTGACTATTTTGAACCCATCCTATCACTTAATATTGCTTGCAAACTTTAGCTCTGTGTAGGTCTATTTGTGTGTTTTTCCCTCTTTCTAACTAAGAGAAAACAACTTCAGCCACCACCATGGCTGAGCAACTTACGAGGCATCATTCTAATAGATTGCAGGGTTTACCTCTTGACTCTCCTCTAGCCGTGGAAGGAGAAGAAGGGCTAAACATGGAACAACCAACTTCTATTGATGATCTTGTAAGAACTACCTCAGATATAGAAACCAGAGATGATTTCACTATTTATACAAATCCTTTGGTCCAATTTCCCCCTGTGGCTAATGTTTTTGTTCATTCGCCAATGGAAGGTAGTGTCGATGGTCCTAATGAAGCAAAGTTTGGCCCTAATGCTCCTTTTTTGAGGAATTCTATGGGCCAATCCATTATTGAGTTCAGGGTTATTAGACCTTCATACAGGAACCCTCCTCTAGGAGAGGATGAATATAGAAGAATTCATGCATCTCTTAATTGAGCTCGTAATTTTTCAGAGAGAGTACAAAGAATTGTTTCTCCACCTATGCCTCACAAAGAACCTGTGTCAGCTCTTTTTCCCTGTTTATCAGACCCATGGCCTGCTGGATATCATTCACTTATTGAGGTTTTAGGTCCTATTGAAGAAGTTCCATTTCATGGTAATCTAGGTAAAAATTCGAACCCTACAGTTTCATATCCTAGGCCTGTTACTAGTCCTCCCGTACTAGTAGTATTTGGGGGGAAATCCACAACTCAAGTAATTTCAGCAAATTCTAACACTGGGGGGCAACCCCTGGCATGATTTACGTCATCTGCTAGTGGAATTGTTACTATTTCCACACAATTTCCAACTATAGAACAACCTACAGTAGTTGTTCCTCCTACCAATACCAACATGGTGAATTCCCCATCTAGTTCAGGTCAACCCTTAGGGGTAAAACCTGTCATTAATCCAACTTCTTGGGGATATACTTATCCTGAAACTCAGCCACCTATGGCTAATAAAACCTATCAACAACCACCATCGGCAGTAGTTTATCCCAGAATTACTTACCCTGGGAATGTTTTTGTACCTTAGGGACAACCAAAATTGGTCCAATCTCTCGTCTTATGGAGGATCATTTGTAAATACTGCTGGAGGATATGGAGGTCCACCTGGAGGGCCCCCGAGAGGACCTGGAGGACCTGGTGGACCATACATTGGACCACCATCTTGAGTCCCACCACCTATCGGACCCCCACCTAGAGGACCACATTGAGGACCATCGCCAGGAGGACCACCACCTAGAGGACTACCCCCTAGAGGTCTGCCTCCCTCGGGTGGCCCACCTCCTAATGGAAATTCAGGTAACCAACAACCTATTCAGCAAGCCTCGAGGGAATCATCCATGCCCATTTTTCAATCTACATATGGTCCTATTGGTCAACAAATGCCATACCAGTATTACCAGTATCCGGGACCAAATCAACAATTTCCATATCTGGATACGTTAGATCTGTCAGACTTGTCTAGATTGATAAATGTCCCAATTCATCATGACCCCTCCCAGCCTGCCATTCCTGTAAAGTTGCCTTTAGATATACCAAAGTTTGATGGTAAACCTGGTCAGGATCCAAAAAACCATGTGATGAATTTCCATCTATGGTGTTCATCCAATTATTTGATGGATAGTTCAATCTGTCTATGGCTTTTCCAAAGAACCCTTACAGGTATTGCTGCAAAATGGTACATCGAGTTACCACTGCACTCTTTTTGGGATTTCAACGCCTTAGCAATGGCATTCTTAATGCACTGACCTCGCTTCAACAAACCACATAAACTCATATCTCCGATCATATCCATGAATGGAGAAGAAGATGAAGGTTAATTAAGGCTCATGTTCCTAATTAGTTCTCTCTGATTGGTATACAAAATCCTTACTCCCACCCATTTCTAGAGATGTTTCCATGGTAGGCATTGTCACCGAGGAGCAAGCTATTAGCCGGGATCAATACCTTGATTTGTTCTATTCCCAGTCAGGTACCTTGTATGATTTAATTCCCCATGCTCCTCTACCCACAACTTATCCATCTAGACCTACAACTAAACCACCTGCTAATGGTATACTTGGTTCAGTTCAAATGCAAATGGTGGCAAAATATTCTAAGAAGAAAAATCAAACCGCCACCCCAGCAAATCAATCGGTACCACCTACCAAAACTGCACCCTCTCCTACTGCTTCCACCGAAGTAAACGTGATCCAATCCACTGAATATTCAAGCGAAAGAAGAAAGGAAAAAATAAATCTAAAAATAGGATAATCAATAGGAAGGGAACAAACCACAAAATCCAAATTCAGATTCAAAAGGTAAGAGAAAGGCGAAGTATCCTTGTTTAATCTGTGGAGGTGATCATTTCACCAAGGAATGTCCTCATCAAGAGGAAATTAGCAAGTTTTTGAAAAATTCACCCACCCCAGCTGTTCTAAAAGACCCTTTCCCCTACCAACAACAATTAATTGATCATCAATCATTGCATGATACTTCTTCATATACGAATGAAGTTAGAATTATGTCTAGCGAAACGATTATCTTAAACACAATATCACAAAGTTATGACCCTCCAGAAAAGAAAACTGATGAATTTTCATTTGAGAAACCTTCAGGTTCCACACCTCCTCCTAGTAATGGTCTTCATATTGAAAGACCTATACCTGAAACAATTTTTCTCCCACCAAAGAGTTCTCTTCGTAAGTCCATAATCAATCCTAATGCACGTGCATCCCAATACTATAATATTGTCGAAAATTTGGCCCAAGCACCATGCGCAATGTCGGCCCTGGAAGTACTCCAGATTTGCCCAACCCAACGAAAAAAATTGCTTACAATACTAGAGCTATGGACCCTGAAAATTATAACATCATCACTTTCAAACTGGATGATTTTAAGACCAAGCTTTCACATTAGTTGGCTTTCCATATATCTACTAAAATTTCAGGAAAAACTATCCATCGTACCGTTTTGGACGAGGGAGCCTCAACATCGGCCATGTCTCTATATTGTTGGAGAGCCATTGGCTCTCCTGAAATCAATCATTCTCCTACCACTCTCAAGTATTTTTATGGTCATAGCTTTCAACCCTATGGATTACTGCCTGCTATCCAGGTCAAACTGGGGGGAAAACCAGTCTCCATTCATATTGAGGTTGTTGACGCCCCTTTGGATTACAACTTACTCCTAGGTCGTAACTAGTTTTATGTTATGCAAGTTGTAGCATCGACCATTTTTTAGATCATCCAGTTCCTATTCCAAGGAAAGATTGTCACCATAGATCAGTTATACTTCATCACACCTAGTGTTATTACCAACGATGCAAAGAGCGTCCCGCTCCTAAATACTCCACAATATCAAGACATAGGAGTTGGTCTTCTCAAAGACTCTTCATTCATGGGATTCTTTCCATTATCAAATCCCCCTCCTGCTTCACAAACTGCCTCTATCAATATGATTTCTAACATGGACAGAGGAAAATCACTTGCTGACGAATCAACATCCTTTACCCGTTTCGAAGAAGTTTACAATGCAATACAATCCACCAGTGATCCTACCATCAACAATAATTTGTTGGTGGCTTCAGATCATTTTCACCTACCAATTGGCTCAACAACCCCCCCATCTCTATATTACCTTTCATATACACTTCCTACAGATGAGTCCAAATGGAAGTTATGTCGCTAGAGGAGATGCCTTGAGAAGACCATCATCATCGATCTTCTTTCCTTCCCCCTTTCCATATGGTAGAATAGCAATTCGCCTCAAATGTTTCATCTGATAGTCACGAACCCTCAGCCTTCGATCCTCACTTATAGTGTCAATTCTGAAGGGAATTTATGCAATATTACAAAAACCATGCATGTGGACATATCAGTGAAACCAGGTGTTTCAGAGAACACATACATAGGCCAAAATTCTTCATCATCCAAGGTTCAATCATATATGGCCTTGTTCAAATAATTTCGCAATGTCTTTGCTTGGACATACAAAATTCCAGGGATTGATACCTCTATTATTGTTCATGAAATCAAAACCTACCCTGGTGCTAAGCCAGTCCGATAGAAATTATGACAAGTACATCCACGGAAAGTAGTAGCCATAATGGAAGAAGTTGAAAAACTTTTGAAGGCTGGTTTCATTTACCCTATGGTGTCCAACATAGTCCCTGTGAATAAAAAATAGGGTACTATTAGGGTTTTCATCGACTTTAGGGACCTGAACAGGGCTTGTCCAAAAGATAATTTTCCCACTCCCTATATCGATCAGATAATCGACAACTATGCCGGAAGCGTCATTTTTTTATTTATGGATGGATTTTTTTGGCTATAGTCAAATTGAGATTCTCCCGTCATACCAACACAATATGGCCTTTATTTTCCCATGGGGGACCTTTGCCTATCGCAAGTTACCTTTTGGCTTGAAAAATGTTGGTGCGACATTCCAATGCGCCATGTCATATGCATTTCATGATATTAAACATGTTGTGGAACCTTATCTTGATGGCATGCCTACACATTCTAAGCAGCACGATATCCATGTCGATCATTTGAGAGCCATATTTCTTCGATGTCGTCATTTTAGTATCTGTCTAAACCCCCACAAATGTGTTTTTTGTGTCGAATCGGGCAGACTGCTCAGTTTTATTGTCTCTAAGGATGGAACCCGTATCAATCCTTTGAAGATCAAAGCTATTTTGTCCCTAACTACTCCAACAAATGTAACTGAACTCCAAAGTTTGCAAGGGAAGGCAAACTTTTTGTCTTTTTTTCTGCAATTACTTTGAAAGGACACACAGTTTTATGAGGTTGCTCAAAAAGGATACACCTTTTTTCTAGGATGATTTCACGTAGCACGCGTTTGATAATCTCAAGCATGCACTTACCCATGCACCTGTGTTGTAGCCACCTGATTACACCAAGGACTATTCCTTGTACGTAGTTGCATCCTTTTCTACTATAGGCATGGTCCTTGTTCAAATAGATAAACACGACCAGGAACATGTGATTTATTATGCCAGTAAGAGTCGTTTAGACTCTGAAACCTGATACTCACATGTGGAGAAACTTGTTATGGCCACGATCATCATGGTCCAGAAGTTTCGCCACTATATATTGCTCTGCACTACCACTGTTTATGTTGACTCCAATCCCATGTACTATGTTTTGACACGTCAGGTACTTGGGGGAAAATACTCATGATGGATAGTTATACTTCAAGAATTTGAGTTAGATTTTGCTAAAACTACTTCAAAAAATTCCCTTGTCTTTGCAGAGCTTATATGTGACCTTCCCCATACTACGGAGAATACAGAGCCCGTCGATTCGTTACCTGATGAATCATTGTTTCTCATCAATACAACTGACCCTTGGTATGGAGACATCATTTTGTATCTCCAAACCCTATGATATCATCCTGCCGCTACTAACGATGAGCATCGTCATATCCGCTACCAGGCTAAATACTATCTCATTCTGAATGATACATTATATCGCTGTGGTGTTGATTCTATATTACGACGTTACCTCACACATGAGGAAGTTGAGATCGTCCTGAATGACTGCCATGCTGGAGCTTGTGGTGGTCATCTCTTTGGGTTGTATACTCCCCAAAAAAATCTTGCGCACAGGATATTTTTGGCCCTCGATTTTCAAAGATTGCATTGAAATAGTCAAGAAATGCCCGCCATGTCAAATTTTTACTACCAAGAAGTGCACCCATCTAGCTCTGCTCCATCTAGTCATAGTAGTCGGCCCTTTTACAAAACGGGGCACAGACTTCGTGCATTGTAGACCTACCTCAGCCAGGAGGCATGGATACATTATAGTGGTTGTGGACTATTTTATAAAATGGGCTGAGGCTATTCCCACATACGCCGAAGACAGAAAAATAGCTGCGTTATTCTTGTTTAACCATATCATCGCTAGGTTCAAGATTCCTAGGGCTATTGTGACTGACCATGGGTCACACTTCTAGAACAAAATGATGGCAGAACTTAGTGAAAAGTTAGGCTTTCATCAGGACAACTCTACACCTTACTATCCTCAATCCAATGGCCAGGTTGAAGAGATAAATAAAGTTTTGAAAACTATGCTTCGACGGATGGTAGGGCAAGCCAAGTCAAACTGGAACTTCCAACTTTTTTCTTGCACTATGGGCCTATAGGACTACTATGAATACTTCCACTAGTTTCACACCTTTTCAATTGGTATATGGGTTGGAATCAAATCTCCCGATAGAATGCGAGATCCCTTCAGTGAAACTTTCTTTTGAACTTTTTCCCAATACCATGATAGAAGAGGAATGTTTTATGTATCTAAATAAACTTGATGAAACTTGTCGTGATGTTTCCTTAGAAAATGAGGCACACAAACGGCGGATGAAAGCTTAATATGACAAAACTATTCAGCCCCGCTCTTTCGATGAAGGAGATCTAGTTTTGACTTATGACCAGAAGCATGATAAGCTGGGGGTAGGAAAATTTGAATCTATGTGGCATGGACCTTACATTATCAATCGCATTTTAGAGAAGGGTGCATATGAGTTAGTTGGTTACGATGGGATACCCTTGGGTGAGCCTCGCAATGGGCTCTACCTAAAAAGATACTATTCCTAGGTCATCTAGCATAGGTTCTCTGTAAATATTGTTTATATATTGTTGTGTGTTTATTTTTAAAAGTGTGGTTTCTCATGTGATTCAAGATGTGTTTTTCAAACCCTTCTTATGTAAACCTTATGTCTAAATGGATAGATGACTACCTTTACCGGTTTCACTGACGATGCTAATCGTTATACATTGAATCTTGCATCGACGGCTTGGGTACTGTACTCTCCTCCAGGTGATCTGGTGAGTTCAGGGGGTGTTTCTTTAGGTCCTTCCACCAATAATCTAGTTGAATATCATGCATTGATTGGATTGTTGATGGAAGCCCTAGATAGCAATGTTAGAGAGAATAGTTTATTTAGACTCCAAGTTAGTTGCTCAATAGCTTAATCGGGTCTAGACCATCTGAAACCCCCTACTTCTTCGAACATTCCAAAGGGTTAGACTATTAGAAATATCATTTGATCAAGTTACATATCAACATGTTCTGAGACATTTGAATGTTGTGGCAGATTCCCTAGCTAATTATGTCTTAGATTGGCATATTGCTCATATCTAAAAGTCCATTTGAAACATAAATGACATACATGTAAATTCATAAGTAGATAATCATTTCACACATCACATTTTTTGTACACACAAATGTAAATAAAAATTTTGTCATATATATAAAATTGTAGGACTGAGATACAAAATTGGGCTGAAGCACCTAGCTTTCAGTGCCCTCAAAGTTCAGGACTGTAACAAGTTGAAAATACACACATACATAGGGAAAAATATGAACCTTCAAAGCTTTCAGTATGATACATATAAAGTGAAAATCCCCGTGGACTAATCCTCATGCTGCTCATGATAGCATGCAATAGACTAAGCCACTCTATGGAGTAGCCTGGAAAACCGTCCAAAAACCCCTGCAATATGGCACTGATAACGCCTGGGTAGGTCATCAGTAGTCACGTCAGGAATCCCTATAGTCAAACACTGTAGTTTCTCCTCGATATCTCCAGGCTCCTTGTCAGCCTTAGAGCAGTAAACCATCATATCCCTAGTACCTACTCGCCTCGCAATGGGCGACATACCAGCTAGATGTAGTGGCCCAATGTCTGCATAAAGATTTTTTCACTTATCTTAGTACCATAAAATAAAAATGAAATAAACTGCAAAAAATTAAAAACATAGTGGGTAATGTCTTTTCTTACCGAGGTCATCCCATACCTCCCCCTCAGGTAATGCGAGCTGTGGGTCATCCCGGAAGTTTTCCCCCTCGTAGGCGTAGTCCTCAATCATCAATAACTAGCCTCTCATCTAACGAAATAAGGCAGACCCGTAAACAACTTTAGGTCCGCCGCCGCCATGGCGGGCCATAATGCAAACTCACCCAAGCATTCTAGGATCCTCAGGCTCAATTCTGCTCATAGTCACCTGTGGCCTCATGTGGGGCACCCGCTATAGAATAAAAGATACCACCACTGCTCCAAAGCCAAATTTATTAAGTGTTCCCCCTTTGCACTTGTTCAACTGTGTCTTTAGGTTCACCAACATGCCTTAACACCAATTGAAGATTGCAGGCTCCATGCACTCTAGGGCATACAACATGTGTGACCTAGTGGTGAGATGAGCAGACCTAGTTTCGGCAACCTTTCCAATCGTGTACACTATCGTCCTCAAAGGACAATCCACTATAGACTAGATACGTAATTTCCCAGACTGAGATTTCATACCCAATGCACAGTATTGGTTAATCAATTCATCTAAGGAGGGCTCTCCTCCTCATGACCTAGATAAAACTATTGGTCTTCCTCTCCTGGACAAACCAGTTAGGAAGTATATATCCACGATATCTATGGGTAGAATGTGGACCCCAACCACGAAGTGCTCTTTTTCAGGATCCCACATGTCTATGATGTATTCCAGGAGGCAGATATATCCCTTCATACTTGGCACCCTGAAGTACTTTAAGAACCCACAATTCTATAGAGATTCTACAGTGGATGGGTCATTGACGACCTAGAGATCTGGAACCTCATGTTCTCGCTCTTTCTAAATAACCATGATGCAAAAATGTAGTGCACCTACAACATACAAAATTTATATTAGAACTTACATCATGGTTGAAGGGAAAGACATTAAAATGATGATTTTAAGCAATATAGAAGGCACAAATTAATTTTTTGACAGGATGGGGTTTTGTTTTTTCAACATAGAGTGACAACAGCACCTTTGGTTTTTTCCCACAGAGTACCTACAGTGCACGCCATTATGGCTCATAGAGTGACGCCGACCAGTGCTCTTGTAGGCTGCAGACAGAGTGCTTACGGTGCCTCTGTCCCATCATGACAGAGTGTCGTCGTGCGTTCTGCCCGAAGGCTAAAAGGTCCTACAGCCCAGGAAATTTTCCTTTCAAAGCAATTATAAACCCTCCTATGAGTTCGTAAATCCCATGCGTTTCCACATTTACCTTCTATCATTGATTTAAAACTAATTTAAACATTTATAAACATGAAAATTAAAAAGATCAAGTTGCTTACCTTCTCCAAGAAGATAGAAGAAACGATGGAAGGGGACCCTTGCCAAATCATCGGTGGAAGCTCTTAACTTTCACTCCAACTACAAACTCCTCACAATGGTAAAAACAAATGGTAAATAATTCTTACCGTCCCTTTTTATTTATAGATATTTTTCAAGTTTTCAATATTTCACTATAATATAATTATTTTGAAGTCCAAAATTATTTCATTAAAGTGGGTTTTTACTTTTGGTTTTATATGGTTTTATTATTTGGCTTCTAAAATGTGTTTCTGAGATTTTCAAGTTGATTTTGGGGTTATGGCTATAAAATAAGCTATTTTAGTCTTTTTCAAGCTTGGAGTAGAATGAAAAAGTACCGAGCGTTGTTATACATTTTTTCATGCTCGTTAAAATACTAGTTGAAAGGTGTCAAGTCTACTTTTTCACTTTTTTAGACTCGTTAAAAGTGGATTATGAAAAAGCAACCCAATTACAGAGTTATATTTAAGCTCTTTTCAGTCTCCTTAAAAACACAAAAATATTGCCAAATGAACTTGTTACGTTCACGCTTGTAAAATATTTAGAACAGTCGACTAGTCGGTGGTAGGTTATCTCTTTTTCGTACCGACTATGCCTATTTTAATAAAAAGGAACCCTCTTAGAGTCTCCTTATGAATTCATTCAGACTCTCTAAACATGAATGATGCTGAGTTCACTTTCATCGGACTCATAAAATCAAACGATGAAAGACCAAATTAGGGAACGAACCCATCCTTCCTCAGGTTCATAAACCATATGAGTTTGGACTTGTCTGAAGGACAAGCTATACTAAGCGTTTGTTACCCTATTCCAGCTCATTAAAAATCAAAGAGGCACTCATCAATCATGATGGAAAAATTAAAGGAAAGGGGAATGTTTTTCATTTATGGTAGTATACATTCCACCTTTGAACATGGCACCTATCTGTATTTGCATATCTGAACAGTTGGGTATTTCAGCTTGTCTCTGATTCGATCCACTTTCGTGAGTCATGTGACTACTTTGATTGAATTCAAAGAATCCTTGGTCATATTCCTTTCATTACACCTAGTTCTAGTCTCGTCAAGTCAATGCTTCCAAGTCATTTTGTGTGCCGCAAATTGTTCAAAGGTTATCTCTTCTAAAAAATAACTCATCAATAACTTTACCTATCCATAAGGTCAGCCATGTCTGAGTCAGTTTTCATCACTTCAAATCAACGTTTATTCCATGTTTCATGTCACTGATGTGGGAATCGACATGGCCCTCTTGTGACAAATCTATTCTGATTGAATTCAACTCATTATCCAGGAATTGGACCTAGAAACCTAGTCAAGTACCTTGAAGACTGCATGCCTCAATGGCAAGTTTCCTCACTTTCAAAAGTAGGTTTTCATCAATAACCTCTGATTGAAATATTCTATCAAGTGTTACACTTCAAAACATCTATTCACACTTGAAGGATTGTACTTAGATACCTTGGGAATCATTAACATTAATGGTGATTTTCATCTCATTTGTTAACAGTTTACATCAATGACTGGTAATCAAGTGGTTTCTAACATGTTCGACGTCCAGACATCTATTCACATGGTTAGAATCGTATCGGTTGGGGATTGGGATGAAGAACCTGAGTGGTTAGGCTTCGGCATTTTGGTTACCTATCCTCAAGCTTCATTTGGATATCAGCTAGAGTCTTGACACAGATCCACATTGTATGCTTGGTGGTTTTGTTCAGTATTTGAGGTTTTATAGCATGGATCTACCGTGTATGTCTTGTAGGCATGTTCCATCATTTACATCAGTTGTCCATGGATCTACAGTGTATTATTGGTAGCCATGGCATGGCCATCATCATTGATCTGCAGTGTATTGGTCCACAGCCATGACTGAGTTGGTTGAGTCAATTACTGGTCCTATGTCATTTATGAGCACATCTCTCATTGCCTCTATATCAGATGAATGTCTTGCAAAATATTTCACCTATCACTTCCTTCTAGCTTCATACTTTGGGGGGCATTCTATTGCACCTGGAAATTCCACATTGCCTATTAGCCTTCCTGGAAATTCCACATTGTCCATTTGCCTTCTGGGGACCTTATCCTACAACACCTTGACTTTTTTTTTCCATATCTTAGAGGGATGATGCCTTAGCCCTGTTTACACAGAGCGTCGATGGTGCCTCCAACAGTGGAGTAAAAGGCATCGATCCGACCTTTATTTGGCATAAAATTAGTTCAGCGCACCTACCTCTTCTGTTGGGAGTTCCAATAAGCCAAAAAGGGGAAAAAAGAAGGTTCTTAAAGCTTCCTTCCAGAAGCCACCATGGAGTCAGTTCCTATTTTCTTGGAAAAGGTGGCATTCACCTCCCTAACCTGTTGAGATTGCTTCCTATATTTTTCCAATCCTATCTCATGTGTTTTGGTCCTATAAATGAGAAGGATACCTTTCAGGAAGCCTCGCAATGGGTTGTACCGGAAAAGGTATTATGCTTAGGATATATTTGCATCAGTTCCTTGTATATATGTATATATTTGACTTTTTAAATTTGGTTTTGTTATTTAAATATGGTTTTGGGTTCTTCTTCGATGCTTCTTATCCCATGTTTTGATTTAAATTATGCAGATGACTCCCTTCTATGGTTTTTTTTATGGTGCTTGTCGTCACACTTTGAATGTCACTTCAGCCACATGGGTATTGTATTCCCAAGCCAATGACTTAGTTATTTTAGGAGCGGTTTGTATAGTTCTGGCCACCAACAACATCATCGAGTATCGCGCAGTGATAGGATTGTTGATCTAATTCATGTTTCGTGATATCGGTCATTTGGTAGTATTTATGGACTCTCACCTTGTGGTTTCTCATTTGAACCATGTTTATGCCATTCGGAACCCAGTACTTCTCTGACTTTTCCAAAGAGTACGTCTATTGGAGCGGTCATTTGAATCTACTACTTATCAACACATTCCAATATATTATAATGCAATTGCAGATTCACTTTCCAATTATATGTTAGATTGGTACATTGCTCATTCTTGACATTGATAAGTAAAATGACATCGCACATTGTAAATAAGCAGTAAAAAACATACAACTCATTTAAATAACATTCCATTATTAGAAAAAAGTAAGTCACAAAAAGATAATTCCATGTATATATATATATATATAATGTTTTGCAAAAAAATGGTCTCAAGAAACATATCAAAGCTTCTATGTTTTCCCTTTAAAACTCAAGCATCGCTCTTTGTCCACAAGGATAGAGCGTTACCAAGGGATCACTGCTCATTACATGAAGGTAAGTGGCTATAGCACAACTTACTTCTCAAGGTTAAAATGCGTTACACTAAGAGGTACCACACCTTAACCATAGGGAAAGTGCGGTGGTGGCCAAAGGTGTGAAATCATTGATCCTTGTCCATTTTTAACTTCACAACTTTAGTATTTGAGGAAAATAATAATACTTGTATCTCATTACATGATGATGATGAGAAATTTAACACATTCACCCATTGTGCAATTCAATGGCTCTCGATAGGTAATTCAAAGTTAATTTAGCAAAAAAAATTGGTTATCACAGTCTCCCTGTGTTTCTTCCACCTAAATCCTTTAGAGCATAAGTCTTAGCTCTTTTAAGAGAGTGATAAAACCAAATTCTTTATGAGAAATGGTGGGGGTGGAATTCTTCATCAACCTTATCAATAATCACAAAATTTGTGGTGGGATTGAAAACTAGTAACCCTCTGGCTCTGGTAATTGAAAACAGGTGTGTGGTGGATAATTTTGATTCTAGCTTAAACATAGTGGACTATTCCATATGCAAGTCCAATATTCACAAATAAATTTTGGATATCAAAAAATCCCTCGGATGATATGAAGATATGTTAAACAATAACAACTCTGCAACTCTCCTGGACACCACCAGATTGCAAAGCATGGAGAATCAGACAAGCAAGCTCAAGACAACATGAAAATTGATATCATGCTCATCTCATATTTGAAATTTTTCATTTGTAAGAGCATTTTTTTACTAGGAGACTTTTGTCAAGTATATATTACCTATAGTAGAACTAAAAGTTTCACTACGGTGAAGGATGGTTATAATAGACACAAAAAAATTGTTGAATGTTGGGAAGAAACTGTATGTATTTACTTGTTGAACCGTTCAACTACAACTTTTTTATCATACAAATAATGATAATTGTGGTTGTTAAAAAAATAGTTATGTGATTTTGATTAATGGAATTGCTTCACTTTCCCAAAGGTTTTGGTCAAAGTTAAGCAAACAACTATTGTCTTCCAGTGGATAGTAACTACAATGAGTCTATATAAAAAAGAACCCTTTTTGTTCTCATTCTTGCAAATGAATTGGACGAAGCTTTAACAAATGCAAAAATGGTATAATGAGTTAAAGGAATACATGTCACTCTTCAGTAAATTGTCATTGATTTATAATTGAACCTGATACATAACTTCTTGGAGAGGAACCAATGAAGGACTCAGGTGGCATATTTTGGTGAAAATAATAAAAGGTATCAGTGTATTTTTTATGGTATATCCTTTCAACTTTGAGATCATTATAGCCTACAAATATAAATAATAATAATATTTTTTCCTCATTCTTAAACAAGAATTCAACAAAGATTAAATAAGTGAGAATGGAATAATAAATTAAAAACTACATGTGACTTCCTCAGTAATTCATGTCAATGGTTTAGGGCATATAAATGTATAGTGACATCATCTAGGATTTTGATTAACAAACACTCCAACTAGTGGCTTCACTTTCCCCAAGAACTAGTCAAAGATTTAACAAATGTGAGAATGGAATAATAGGTTTAAAGGACTACATGTAACTTCTACAATACGATATATTACCATGCTATAATTGTACATGATATATAGGTTCTTTAGTGATCCGTCGAATCTCAACTTGAGTGCATTAGAAGTTTTTAAAGAATGTGTTTTACCAGTTTGCTTAATTCATGAAACAACATTAACAGAAATTCAATGCTTAAAACAGAAATGAAAAGCAAAACTGATAAACAGATGTGGGAAAAAAAAACACAGAATCAGAGAGTCACAACAGAAGTTGATAACGGAGTTCACCCCCTTCACTGGGCTATGTCTCCGGGTCCCTCTCCAATGGGTACCAATCCAATTAATCTCTTTAAAATGGTACAAAAATGGTTCTGGAATCAACTTCAGCAACTGTAAACAGGATGTTGTACAAAGTCTTCAAGACCTCTCTTCTGGAAATTACAATTAGCCTTCAAAAGGCAAAGAAAGCTAAAATTATAACAAAGAATGTCGAATTCCACGGCAACAGCATCTGGACACTTCATAGCAAAACTCTCGGTGCTTCTACAAGCTTCTCATAATAGAAAAGCGATGCTCGGTGCTCTAAACAATCTGAACCCCCCCTTCACTGTGGCTAGAATCCCCTATTTAAGCGTTCAGTGGGAGGATAAGTAACGGGTTCGACTCGTCTGCTACCCATCTTTTCATATTCCATATGCTATCTTTTAATTTCTATCGAAACGTTTCAACTGGCTGTACATATTACGTTACATTCATTTCTGTTCCGCTAAATGTGGCAGCGGTTCCCAAGGGTTCCATCTAATACCATAGATGGTATTGCTATCCTACCACACAATGGACATCCGTCACATTTAGAGCTGTTCCAAATGTTATATCCACAGTCGCAGCATATAACTAAACTCCACAAATGTCGCAGCACGATCGCGCACCCTCATCTAACCGCCCGAACAGTGCCATTTAACTGTGCACAAGACTGCTAGAGGGTATACACTTGACCACGCGGGATTTTCATGAACCATTCGAGGTCCCCCCCTTGACGGTGCGCAAGACCGCCAAAACGTTGCCAACTAACTATGTGAGCATGTTACAACCCATTTTATATTACCTCTTGATGGTGCACAAATTGCCAGATGCCAAGTCTTAACCATAAGACTTGACCGTTCGCACCATGCAATGTTATGTCGAACCGCGCGCCATGCGATGTTATGTCGAACCACGCGCCATGCGATGTTATGTCAAACCGCGTGCCATGCGATGTTAAGTCGAACCGTGACCCTTGCGATGTTATGTCGAACCGCGCGCCATGCGATGTTATGTTGAACCGCTCGCCATGCGATGTTAAGTCGAACCACGCACCATGCGATGTTATGTCGAACCGCGCACCATGCGATGTCATGTCGAACCGCGCAACCCTTTGCACAAATGTTACATGGTAACCATAAGACTAATAACCATTGTACCATATTGGATCAGTGTAATTTTTGAAGATGAATAATCCACCGGATCATTCCTCCCCATTGGAGAGCTTTTGGACCACCAAAATCCTGAGTCACTCTGCAAGTAAGTGAGGGTACAGCTCCCTCACTTTTCCAATCTCCATCCATATCACTTTGCTAGGATGCATGCCTTTAAGCCCCACTCGAAGGTACTCAACATTCCCCCTTCGTGAAGTCCTTACATTTCTGTCAAGAATAACATCATCCTACAACTCTTTCATGTATTCAGGTGCCATATCATCAACTGAAGGAATCTGTATGTTAGTTTCCTCATCCATGATCAGAGGAGGTTCATACAATTTAAGATTCTCAACATTGACAACTGAATAAATTTGCATGTATGGAGGTAAATTCAAGCGAAAAGCATTAGTACCAATCTTTTCCAAGATCTCAAAAGGATCATACCAGATAGGCTTAAGCTTTTTACCTTCACCTTTCATTCTTTCTTTGGTGATATGTAACCAAACTCTGTCACCAATCTGAAATTGATGATCAACTTGATGCTTGTCATGACTGGCTTTGTACTTTGCATGGCTCTTCTCCAACTATTCCTGAACTGCCTGCTGCACCGCTTGGATTCTCTGAATAAATCTTAGAGCTTTATCTACATCATGATGTCCATCCACTGCATCTTTTCCAAAAGAGAAGTCCATCGATGTTTTTGGCAGATAACCAAAACAAGTTTCAAAAGGAGATCTTTGCATGGAAGAATGGACTGCATGATTGTAAGCATGTTGTATATATTGCAACTGCTCATCCCAAAGTTTAGGATGTTTACTACAATATCCTCTGAGCAGCTGAACCACTGTTCTGTTTACTACCTATGTTTGTCCATCGGTCTGTGGATGAAAAGCTGTACTTTTCTTGAGTTTAGTATCCATAAGCTCCCATAAAGTTGACCAGAATTCTCCCAAGAAACGAGAATCCCGATTAGATACAATAGAAATGGGTAGCCCAAAATGTACCCAAACATTCTGAAAGAATAGATGAGCTGTTTGTTCAGCAGTGACAATTTGTTACATGGAATTAAGATACACATTTTGTTGAATCTGTCTACAACAACATATAGGTAATCATGCCCTTTTCTAGACATAGGTAGTCCTCCTACAAAGTCCATAGAAATGCTTTCCCAGGGACGAGAAGAAACTGGAAGAGGTGTGTACAAACCCAATTTCCTATTGCTAGGCTTACTCATTGCACACATAACACATCCTCATATATATTTAGCTACAGTTTCTTGCATCTGAGGCCAATAACAGTGATTCTGCAATATTGTCAATGTTTTACTTACACCAAAATGTCCTGCAATCAATGAACTATGTGCTTCTCGGATCACATGCATTCTCTCTTTCTATGGAATACAGAGTTTACCGAGATGATACTAGAGTTGATTATGCACATAATAGTTCTCTTCATGTTTACCATGTATCAGTGATGCATATACGTTCTTAAAATATTTATCTTCTGCATATTGTTTAATGTAACTTTCATGTGTTAATGAACTATTCTAAAGAATGATTGAAGCGTTTGTAGGCGGCCTCGATAACATGTCTGCTATCTTATTATGAATTCCCTTTTTGTATTTAATTACGAGATGAAACTGTTGCAAGAATCCCATCCATTCTAAATTCCTGCTTTGTTGTACTTTAGTTTGAGATTGCAGATATTGAAGTGGCTGATGATCAGTATGTATGACTGTTTCTTTTCCCATGATATAATGTTTCCACTTCTTTACACTCTGTACTAAAGCATACAACTCTTTGTCATAATTTGGATAGTTACTTACCACAGTAGAGAACGTTTCTGAATGGTAACAGACTGGCTTCCTCCCTTGCATCAAAAAGGCTCCCATGGCAAACCCGCTGGCATCTGTTTCGATCTCAAATGGTTGCTGCAATTCTGGCAACGTCAGAACTGGTGCTGTGCTAATCCTTTCCTTCAAAGTTTCGAAGGCTCTCTGATGCTTGCCTCCCCACTGGAAAATTTCTTTAACAATTGTCAACGCATGTAATGGAGCAGCAATGGAAGAAAACCCAGAAATGAATTTCCTCCAATACTGAACCGCACCCAGAAAACTTCTGATTTCAGTAATGGTGTTAGGCCGTGGCCAGTTTACAATGACAGCAACCTTGGCTGGGTCCACTCGCAGGTGGCCTCCACCAATAATATGGCCCAGATATACTAAAGAAGTTTTAGCAAACTCACATTTAGACATTTTTACATACAGCTTCTCCTTCCTTAGTACATCTAAAAATTTCTTCACATGTACAGTGTGTTCCTCCCAAGTTTTGCTAGACACCAGGATATCATCCAGATATACAATTACAAAATCATCAATGAATGGATGAAAGACACCATTCATGACCTGCATGAAAGTAGCAGGTGCATTACAGAGCCCGAAAGGCATCACAAGCCATTCATACAAACCCTTTTTTGTTTTAAACGTTGTTTTCCAGGCATCATTTTCAGCAACAGGGATTTGATGATACCCACTACGCAGATCCAATTTTGTAAAGTAAGTTGCATGTTTCAACTGATCAAGCAAATCATCAATGCGAGGAAGAGGATACCTGTTTTTAATGGTGATTTTGTTAAGGGCACTATAGTCGATGCACATCCTCCAAGACCCATTCTTCTTCAGAACCAAGACTATAGGAGAGCCACAAGGAGAATTGCTTGGCCGGATGACCCCCTTCTCAATCAGCTCCTGAACCTGCTTCTTGATTTCCTCATTCTGCATTACAGACATCCGGTACATGGCTATGTTTGGGAGTGGCACATCCTGCTGCAAATGTATCTCATGCTGAATTTCTCTCTTTGGTGGTAACTCTTTCGGACCTTGAAATAAATCATCATACTCAGAAATAATTTCAATCAGTTCAGATTTACGTTTAGGATCACATCCTTCAAAAGATTTAGAGATCTCATCATTTTTCACCTTAACCATCATTAACACAAAATTCTTACTAGCATTTACCAGCCTCTTCATTTGTCCTGCAGAGACTATTGCTAGATTTGTTTTTGTCTTATGTGCTCGTACAATATATTCCACACCATCTTTAAAAAGATGATACTTATTCTGCTCTCTATAAAAGACTGTTTTTCGGTCATACAAATATGGACTCCCAAGTACAATTCCACAAATGTCACGTGGTACTACATCCAATTCTACCTCATCCATGAACTTTCCAGTAATTGCAAACTTTAATACACATTTCTTTGTAACTTGCAATTGTGTATCATTAGTAACCCAACCAAGAGGATAGGGTTTTTCATGAGGCATAGTAACTAAATGCAATTTCTTAACCACTTCTTCTTATATTAGATTTACTTGTGAACCACTATCAAACAATGTATCAATCTTTGTGTGATTTGCAATGACACGAACATGAGACAGTGCACTTCTATTTTTATCATTTTACTTAGAAGTAGATGGCAGATTTGTACTTGCACTAGAACTTGAATTTTCATCAATGGGAAGTGAGATACTTTTATTCTTACCCTAGATTCCAACAGCTGTAACCTTTGTTTCATCACCTAAGTCGGATCCCAAGTCTTGAATAACTGCTGCAGTAGCTTTTGCTTTGCCTTTATCTTTGTTTCCTCCGTACTTCTTTGGCCTTAACTCCAGATGAAGTTTCCAACACTTAGAGACATCATGTCCCTTCTAACAATGCGAACATGTAGGATTTTCACCCTCTTTCTTAACAGTAACCATCTTCTTTTTCCCCTTATCTTTACCTTTCGAATTGCTGTCAAATTTAAATGATTTCTTCACAAAAGTATCATTAGCATGCTTACCCCTAGCTTCTAAATGTGTAGCTTGAACACATACATCATCCAAATTACTGGGGTTAAACATCAACAAAGTATGTCTCAAATAAGAATGCATGCCACCAATGTACTTAAGAAGAGTTTCATGTGTATCTAATGAAACATTCAATGCAATAGCCCTCTTTCTGAATTCATGAGTATAGTCTTGAATATTTTGTCCTTTAGCTTGTCTAAACATTTTCCAACTCATGGTTAATTGTTAAATATGTCCTAAAGGATAACATTGCTTTCTTAATACTTCAATGAATTCATTCCAAACTGAAATAATTTTACCGTTCTTTTGAATATCTTGCTGAATCTTGCTCTCCCACCAAGTAAGAGCCATACCACTCATTCTCAAAGTGGCCAATTGAATCCTGGAAGGGTCATCATTAATGCCCTGCACCCTGCAATATACTTCAACCTGCTTGATCCAATTGTCTAACTTTTCAGCATCTAAATATCCATTATAAATTGGCAATTCGAATTTAACATCCAATTTGAAATAAGGCATATTAGGATTTGCATTAGCATTATGTGAATGAGAAGCATGAGAAGAAGAGAAAGTTTGATTAGTATCAGGAGGATCACCATCACCTCCTACTCCTTTACCCTTTTCTTCCTTCTTCGCTTCTGCATCTTTGGATGAATATCCTTCTTCTTTCTTCTTCCTTTCTGCTCACCCATCGAGTAGAATTTCCATCATGGCTTTCATACTGATAAAAGCCTCCAAAAACTTAGTTTCAGAAACAACAGGTTTTTCCCGTTCTGTATGTCCTTCTTCTTCCCCTTGTGGAGAAGACATAGTTCTTGAGAATGTTCTCCTTGAGCCAATCTCAGGATCTCTTTCAATTAATTCTCCTTCACCAAGCTTTAACCTGGACCTAGTAAGCAGTCACAAACTTGCACTAGCAGTTAACCTGCTCTGATACCATAACATGATCTGTCGGATCTCAACTTGAGTGCATTAAAAGTTTTTAAATAATGTGTTTTACCAGTTTGCTTAATTCATGAAACAACATTAACAGAAATTAAATGCTTAAAACGGAAATGAAAAGCAAAACTGATAAACATATGTGGGAAAAAAAACACAGAATCAGAGTCACAACAAAAGTTGATAACAGAGTTCACCCCCTTCACTGGGATCCATCTCCGGGTCCCTCTCCAATGGGTACCGATCCAATTAATCTCTTTAAAATGGTACAAAAATGGTTTTGGAATCAACTTCAGCAACTGTAAATAGGATGTTGTACAAAGTCTTCAAGACCTCTCTTCTGGAAATTACAATTAGCCTTCAAAAGGAAAAGAAAGCTAAAACTATAACAGAGAATGTCGACTTCCACAGCAACATCATCTGGACACTTCACAGCAAAACTCTCAGTGCTTCTACAAGATTCTCATAACAGAAAAGTGATGCTCAGTGCTTTAAACAATCTGAACCCCCCCTTCACTGTGGCCAGAATCCCCTATTTAAGCGTTCAATGGGAGGATAAGCAACGGGTTCGACTCATCTGCTACCCGTCTTTTCATATTCCATATGCTATCTTTTAATTTCCATCGAAACGTTTCAACTGGCTGTACATATTACATTACATTCATTTCTGTTCCGCTAAATGTGGCAACGGTTCCTAAGGGTTCCATCTAATACCATAGATGGTATTTCTATCCTGCCACACAATGGACATCCGTCACATTTAGAGCTATCCCAAATGTTATATCCACGGTCGCAGCATATAACTAAACTCCACAAATGTCACAGCATGACCGCACACCCTCATCTAACCTCCCAAACAGTGCCATTTAACTGTGCACAAGACTGCTAGAGGGTATACACTTGACCGTGTGGGATTTTCACAAACCATTCGAGGTCCCCCCCTTGATGGTGCGCAAGACTGCCAAAACATTTCCAACTAACTGCGCAAGCATGTTACAACCCATTTTATATTACTTCTTGATGGTGCACAAATCGTCAGATGCCAAGTCTTAACCGTAAGACTTGACCGTTCACACCATGCGATGTTATGTCGAACCGCGTGCCATGCAATGTTATATCGAACCACGCGCCATGCGATGTTATGTCGAACTGCGTGCCATGCAATGTTAAGTCAAACCGCGCACCATGCGATGTTATGTCGAACCGCGCGCCATGCGATGTTATGTCGAACCACGCACCATGTGATGTTATGTCGAACTGCACGCCATGCAATGTTAAGTCGAACCGCGCACCATGCGATGTTATGTCGAAACGCGCACCATGCAATGTCATGTCAAACTGCGCAACCCTTTGCAAAAATGTTACATGGTAACCATAAGACTAATAACCATTGTACCATATTGGATCAGTGTAATTTTTGAAGATGAATAATCCACCGGATCATTTATGATGCATCATGATCGAATAGGAAGAAACATAATTTGTTTAAAATCATAAACATATGTTTTAAAAGTGATTATTTAAAATATAAAAGCATTACATTTAATTTACAAAGTTCAATATGGAAGTGAATAACGTTTATTACTTGGGAAAATGAACCTTTATGGGTGGGTAACATGCCACCATATTTGGGGGAAGCAAGTGCATGGAAAGTTGTACTTGATCATTATGGACACTAGGAGGTGGCTTATTCATTGTTTGTAGGTGATTTGTTGTTCATTATCCTACTGGTCCTCCAAGATAACTCTGCCTTGATCACAAAAATAATCACAATTTCATTTAAAGGATAGCCAAGTAGATACAAGGACTTCATCAGTGTCTTTCCATGTTAAGTGGCACCTAAATTCTCTCACAATGACTATGGCCAATGTTGAAGTCATTCTCCCTTCAAATATATTGTGTTTTAAATATGGATGAGGAATGTATCAAACCCGATGTCACATTCCATGAATGTGAAGCTCATCTTAAAATGTTGTTTCTACTAAGTCGTGGAGGTTTCCACTCCAATGACCTAATCACATTATATCAAGGACAAGAGAGTATTAAAAAATTGCCTCAACCTCTTCCCCTCTCTTAGTGTATCTTTGTGTGAAATTTCAAGAGGAAGGACAACGGTAAAATTTCCCTCTCCTCGATCCTTCAAGAATTCAATACAAAATTATGTTACCTTTGCAAACCGATATTCTAGTTGTGTAAGAACAAAGGGAACATGATGACTCCCTAGTTTCTACACTTGCAAACTAGATGGAGAAGATCCCCATTCTAGTGATTTAATCACATTAGAGAATAGAAAGGGGAGTATTAAAACATTGCCTCATTATTTCCACCACTTCAATTTTGTCTCATTCAAGACTTCATGGGGAATTAGAACGTTAAACCGTATTTCCATATATCCTTCTAGCATTATATAAAAATTACTTTATCTATGCAAACTAATATATAAAATGTGTAAGAACAATGCGGTCATGATGACTCCCTAACTTCTACACTAGGAAGAGTGTACCATTCACTAAATCACATTTAATAGTGATTTGTGTCTTCCTTTCTTCAATCTCATTATTACTGATTTTTGTCTTTATTTCTTCAATCTCATTATTATTTATAATCTCCCATATTAAAATGTTGTATTGTAAGTTTTTTGTTTCCATTATTTATAAAATCCCTTACAGTATTTATTGTATCTTATGCTTTAATAGAGGATGCATGTTAAAAAGTCCTTTACAGTATTTATTGCATCTTATGCTTTAAGAATAGAGGATGCATGTTCCTAGTTCATTTAATTACTTTCTTTTCCATGATATGGAATAGTTTATGATTATTTTATTTATAAGTTTTATTCCATTTTATCTATCACTTAATAAACACAACTATTACGTAGCCTCTTTTGGTACATAGTGGTAATAAAACATCATTATCATAGTGATAACGATACTGATGACAAAACCCTTGTTTTCATCCTTGATTGTGTGTGTGTATTGCACATGGAAATTCCACATTGCTTATCAACCTTCCTGGAAATTCCACATTGTCCATTTTCCTTCTAGAGACCTTAGCCTGGGACACCTTGACTTGTTTTTTTCCATATCTTGGAGGGACGGCACCTTAGCCCTGTTTACACAGAGCGTTAATGGTGCGTCCAACAGTGGAGAAAAAAGCGTTGACTGACCTTTCATTGGCATAAAATTAGGTCAGTGCACCTACCTCTTCTGCTGGGAGCGCCGATAAGCCAAAAAGGGGAAAAAACAAGGTTCTAGAATATTCCTTTCGGAAGCCTGAGTGGAGTCAGTTCCTATTTGCTTAGGAAAAGTGGCATTCGCCTCCCTTACCAGTTGGGATTGCTTCCTATCTTTTTCCAAGCCTATATCATGTGTTTTGGGCCTATAAATGAAACCTTATTGATGTTATTAGAGGAGGCTAAAATAAAGTATCCTTATGTTGTTGGATTGAAGTCTGAACTAGAGGAAAAGTAGGGTTGGCTCATGTGTGAAGATATGTTCATAGATTGTGAAAGATTGTAGATGTCTTGTGGATTTTTAAGCCATCAACATCAAGGCCTGGTTGTAACTTCATTCTCTTATTTTAATACAAAAGTGTTCCCCTTTCCTATATTTGATGTGTTTTTAATTTCAATTGAATAGTATCAGATTCATTGATCACTGATATAAGTAATTACTCAATCATGATGCTCTCATCTTGTTTGTTTATCTTTTGATCTGTTTTGGAGGTGTTGAACCATTGCAAGGGCTTTTGGATAAAAGACAAAGAGATCTAGGTTTGAGGTATATTTTATTTCATGTTGTTTAATTTGATTACTTAAGGAAAGAATATATTCTTGTGTCTTTTTGTTCTATGCTTGTGACTTACAGTGCAGAGGAACAAACGGTGTCTGCACCAATTGCATAATTCCTTATAATAGTGTGGTTCATTAGGATTTAATGGTAGTATATTTTTCCTTATATTTTAGTTGTGTGTTTATTATCATAGCCATTGCTTTTAGGTGACCTAGGTGAGAAACCATTTTTCTTAGCCTCGCTTGTAGGAAAATTTTAGCTTTGTCATAGGAAAGTAATTTGATTGAGAAAAGAATACCCTATATTTTAGTGTTAACCATATTTGATTTTCTTTCTTTTTTTGTAGTTCATTCGAATGTTGCACTAGTCATCATCTAGCTCAATTTGTAGCTTTTTTGGGGGGGGGATAGTTTGGAAGTGTGCTTACACAAGTTTCATTCAAAGAAAAAAAAATTGTTTTAATTAATTGGCATTATCGTTATTTCATTCTTGCACTTATGTTTCTAGAATTATTTTAAAGCTCATTTTTATCAATCCTTATATTTGTTGTACACACCATAAGTTCACACAACTCAATCATAAATAAAATAATTGGTTCATGATGCCAAGTCCTACCTTAAAAATAACAACTTAATCAAACCAACTAAAATCCCTCACTTGAATACCAAAAAGACATTTTAATACTTAGGTTAGGGTTGTGGAGTTAAGCATCTAAATAATTATCCACAACCTTATATATTGAGATATTGTTCATGTCCTTTGGGATACTTGAAAATCTTGTATCTAGGATATGGTTCAAAACTAGTTTGGGAACAAGCTCACTATTAGAGTGGATAATGTCGAGGTTGGGATTGGATCCTTGATTGAGACTCCTATATTTTTCATAGTGTAGATTCCTTAACCCTTTGATCTTATCTTGAATACATGGTAACATGTTGCACATATCTATGAAGTAGTAGCTTAGGTGTTTTTCTTTAGGTTCCTACCTAGAAGACTTTCACAAGAAGGGGGACACCTGAGAAGACACTTTTTGGGTGACTGGTGTTTCTCCCAATGTCATTCACTATAGTTTTTTCTGTTGTACAATCACTCACTCTATTGGTGAACCTAATCTCCCATCAATTTGACTGTTTGGAAGGCCCATGTTCCACTCTTCACTTTTTCCCCACGGTGGAATTCACTGTCACTTGTAGAGGAAAGTCTAGAAGATCGTTTATCTTATCCTTACACCTTTGAGTAGAATCACCTTCAAGATAGTGAGTCTCTTTATTTATTAGGGTAAATTTTATTACTTTCTTTACTTTATTGTAACACATTGCACCCACTTTTCACTTAATTCTGATTCAATACTTGATTGAGTTAAATTAATTTATTTTATCTTCACTGGTCTTTAAGAGTTTTCACTTCACAATATTTACCACTTAGTGAAGATTGTGCTTCTTTTTCAACTTAGGTGTTCTTGTAGTCTCAAATCAACTCATCATTTTCTTGGTTTTATTGAATATGTTATTTATCCCACTATTGGAATGTATAATGATGTCTAGTGAGATGTTGTGATGTTTAGTGGTCTCATTTATTGTTGTTTAAGCGTAGCTAAGGAATTTTTTAGACACGACGAATCCTACCTAGAATAGAAGGCATAATATTCTACATAAATTTCTAACTTGTGAAAAAGGAGTTGTCATGCATGCATCAAAGAGTAAAATTCTCTCACAACAAGATTTGAACCCAAAATCCAATGACATCCAACGAAAAGTATTGTTTTGTTATATTTGAATTTGAAATTACGAATTCTGCTTAATTTTGATTTTAATGATAGAACTCGATGTTGAATTTCTGACACAAGTGTCGTCGTATTTTCAACACCATTTTCGTCGGTGTTTTGACGATACCGTCATCGTATTTGCGACACTTAGTGGTCGGATTTCCGATGAATTTGACTTAATTTTTTGCAACGGTAACTAGGTTAATATCGTCGAATATTCAATGAAGGTTGAATTTTAAAATATATAAATTACATAAACATTCTGACATGTTTCCTATAGAAGCGAAGGGCATTTTGCGGAAATTATTTTATTCCTCGACAGACGATTTGAGGAGTTGTTTTATTCTTCGACGGACTATTTATGGACATCATTTTATTCTTTGGAAAAAGGTTTGCGGAAATTATTTTATTCTTCGACAAACCACCATTTGTGAAAATAATGATGTGTGTACCATAATTTTTTAAGATTTTCGACAATCTCCATTCAATATTTTTGTGACAAAATGTCAAATAGCAATATTCCTATTCCAAACAAACAAAATCGACAATTTCTTGCTAGAATGTGGGTTGCAGTGAAAAGAAGGGGTGATAGGAAATTTTATTGTCCATGTACTCAATGTAGGGGCTTTAAGAGGAGAAGAATATTAATCACAACATCCACAAAATATTTTAGGGAACATGGACACACTGAGGGGGGGAATGAATATCGTCCATTTGTAAGTTTAAAATTATAAAGTTTTTTATATTTGTTGCTTCGGTAAATGTATGTATTATTTTAACTAACTTATATATATTGATGTATTCATGTAATTATAAAGGAAATACATCCTAAAGCATATCATCCAGAGGAATTTCTTTCAGAACAAGTAACGGAGGAACATGGAGCTATGCTTAATGGAGAACAAGTTAATGATCCTATTGAAGAAGATGATCATACTAATAAAGTAGTTACAGATGATGGTACAAATACTTTGATCCATGATTCATTTAATATTAGAATGGATGATGATGATCACGATGATTGATGCAATTTTCCTCTTATTGCATTCTTTAGATGGACTGTCATACAATTTAGTCAGTTCTAACTTTACCAGAACTGCTAAATTAACCAACCTGGCCAATGTCCCACGTAGCGCTAGATAAAGAGTGGAGTTCAAATTGACAGTGAACTAGATCACATAAGAATTCTGCGTCCAACCTTTGTTGTTAACCACCTTGCTATTAGTATCGTTGGAATCGTTGATGACCGTCACATCTGGATCTACGGTGGATCTCAAAAACCACAAAGTGGATTTGAAAGAAATTTCGTGCACATCAAAATATTTTTAAGCCGCACTACGTCTCCCAGCAAAATCGCTGACAGACGTAGATCTAGTTCAATGATGAACCTCATCCATTGATCTTAATCATCTTTGCAATGATTACTTTCCAATTTCGCAACCCAACTCCCTGTTTATCCTCCTTTTTTTTTAGTCAACAAAATTCACTCTAGTTGTTGATATTTAGCACTCTTCGATATCCACCACATGATCTTCAATCGTGAGGATGATTTACTTTACGGGAATACTTTTTTATCGTGGTCGCAACTCTAATTTGAAAAATTCAACCACAGTCATAGATCTGGTTTTACCATGATCTTGACTATCCACACTTGCACATACTTAGGCCTTGTTTATCATCTATTGATCTAATTCTCGTCTGATTGATCAGAGAATCGATCAATTGATCTCTGTATCCTTCCACAAAAGGATATATAAACTGTAATTCTCTGTATAAATAGTGATTACGCATATAGAATAGCAATATTCTCAACGAAGAACAAGAAATTGAGTTCCAATAGACTATAAACCATTTCCAAGCTTGAATTTTCCAACAGATCGATACAATTACAGAGTGATATCTTTGTATGCGCTCCAGGAATAAAATTTTGAGCTCCCCTTTGACCTAATATTCAAGCTTCCTTGAGTTGTCTAAGATTTATGAGATTAACCAAAATCTTCTTCGAGCTATCCTCAAACCTCTATGAGCTATCATAAACTCTGTGAACTAAGCCAAGCTATCTAAGAAAATAACTCAAAGTGAATTAAATACAAGAGGATTACGTTTTCAGATCCTATAACCTAGAAACTCAACTTTATTCAAACTCTTAACTGAACCATACAACTCATCACTAACTAACTACTATAATGTCTCAACAGAATTCAACTCAACCCTATCTTTTACACATGGAAAGGATCGAGTATCCTTATCCAGATTTATTCCATTTTTATAAAATAAAAGAAATTACATATGTGCAAGACCCTAGGTCTTGAAATTCATTTTACTCTTATGAAGTCATGGATGACTTCATCTTCCCAAGCCTATGCTCATGCATCATACTCCCAATCTTGAAACTCTTCATGGGCTCTTATCCATGATCTCCCTCCCTTCTATTTTTATGTAGATTTGCAGCAGATACCCAAGAGATAATCCTAGGCTAGTGTTCTCATTTTGAAAAGTCCCTTCATCCATGTTTTCCAGCGCTATGTTTGCAGTCGGTCCTTTATTTCTTCCATCATATGTTCAGACTTCTTTGAACATTCAAATTTCTCAAATTTATCCTTCATCTACACGTAGATTAATCAAATTTCCTATCACATAAGAAAACAGAAAATATATTAACATAAATACATCTTTCATCCAATAATTCTGTCAAAATTCTCTGGCCTTCTTCCCTTCTGCTTTCCTCTATCATATCACTATCCTTAGTGATTTCTTTAACCATATACTTTCCATCCTCCTTTTTGTCTTTGTACTGTGCTTGCTCCATCAATGTTATGCTTACACTTGGCATTTCCTATTGGTATGTTCTTCCCTTCAGCGAATCAGTGCACACTTTGTTATTCATTTCAATTTTAAACTCATTTACTTGTGAAATTATTTTTACCTCATCTTCAGCTTTCCAATCATTCACAATCCTCTTGTCAGCCATCACCAACAATTGACTATTGACTTCCTCTTTCTTACCTCTGAATGGATGAGGACTATTTTCCTTTCCATTCATTTCAAAGGAATAGACATTCCTCTTTCCCTCGTGCATTGCTTCTCTATCAAAATACCAAGGCCTTCCTAATAAAACATGAGAAGCATCCATTTCTATGATGTCACATTTTACCTCAGCCTGATAGCTTCCAATCTGAAACTTTACTTGGAATTGTTCACTCACAATAACTTGATGATCATTCTATAGCCATGCAACTCTGTATGGTTTTGGATGTACTATCCTCTTTAAATTCAGTTCTTCCATGATTTTTGTAGACACCAAATTATCAGTACTACCACTATCAATAATCAATTTGCAGCACTTTTCAGCTTTGCAAACGGTCTTAAACATGATCCTCCTTTGAAATGGATCAACAATTACCTTTTTCAACAACAAGGCTTCACATTGTTCAAGGTAGTTCACATCCACCTCTAATTCCTTTGGATTTTTAGGTTCATCTTGCACTACTTGTGCTCCTCTTTATCTTGAAACAATATCAAGACAATCCCATGACATATGGCCAAGCTTCCCACATGTGTAACATATTACTTGGGGCCTCTTCCTTTGCATCTTCCTCTTGAATAATTTCTTCCACCTCTATTATCATCACTTCTGTTAGACTATATTTGATTATTTGAACTGCTAGCTTCACCCTTCTATTGTTTTTCCCTTCCTCCGGAGCCTCTCACCTTTGCTTTATGACTCTGTTTTCTTATCAGCTTCTCCCTAGCCCTCAAAGAAACCCGATATGCTTCCTCAACAAATCTTAATGACAACAAACCAAATTCATCTTGTATACCAAATCTTAGACCATTAATATACCTAACTACCCTCTTAAGTGTGTCTTCCATATGTCCAAATCTGATATTTACCTTATAAAATTCCTCAGTATACTCCCTAACTGTCATTGACATTTGCTTAAGATTTTGCATTTTCCTAAACAAAATCAACTTATAATCCTTAGGAAATAATTTACCTTTCATTCTTACCTCAAGAGTTTCAACTATTGATCCTGGATTTATTTTTCAAGATCCTTTCCTCTTCCATACCATCCCACCACAAGGACGAATGCCCTCTTAACCTTGTGACAACAAATCTAACTTTCTTGTCTTCCTTCACTTCAGCATAGTTGAAGTGTTTGTTCATAGAATTCATCCAATCAATTAACTCTTCTGGATACAAGCTTCCACTGTAGAATGGCACATCAGCTTTTGAACTAGAACCTGCACCAAAAATAGACCTAAACATTCTTACCTCAGGAGTTTCAACAGTTGTTTCCTCCTCCTCTTCAGGTATCTCTTCATCACTTGTATCTCTAGTGTGCTCATGATGTATGCCAGTTTCTAAGGCTTCCAACCTTGCTCTCAGAGTTCTTATCTCCTCTCTCAATTTTGCATTGGAAACAGGTCTTCCTCACCTGCCCTGTCCTCTTCCAACTCTGACCTCCATCTCCTGGCACAACAATTCACTACTAGATACAATTTTCTTGTCACTAATGACTTGCTCTGAATCTGTTAGTAATACAGGAGTAAAAATAACCTTTCCTTTCATACAGGAAAACTACTCCAACCTCATAAACTAACAATTCAAAATCTTTCAGAGACAAAGACTAATGTGATCACACTCTCATACCTTCACGCAGAATCCCTTTTCCGCTCTAATACCACTCTGATGACAGGTTCCTCTTATTACAGTCTTTAGCTGGACTGTCACACAATTTAGTCGGTTCTAACTTTAGCATAACCACTAAATTAACCAACCTGGCCAATATCCTAGGTAGCACTCGATAAAGAGCAGACTTCAAATTGAGAGTGAACTGGATCACATAAAAATTGTGCATCTAGCCTTTGTTGTTAACCACCTTGCTAGTAGGATCAATGAAATTGTTGATGATCGTCAGATCTAGATCGACGGTGGACCTCAAAACACCACAAAGAATATTTGAAATAAATTGTTTGCACGTCAAAATATTTTTAAGCCGCGCTAATTCTCCTAGCGAAATCGTTGACAGCCATATATCTAGTTTAATGATCAACCTCATTCATTGATATTAATCATCTTTGCAACGATTACTTTCCAATTTCGCATCCCAAATCCCTCTTTATCCTCCTTGTTGTTTAATCAGTTAAATTCACTATGGTCATTGATCTTTAGCACTCTTCGATCTTCACCACACGATCTTCAATTGTGAGGACAATTTACTTTCTGGGGAGATTGTTTAATTCCATTGCAACTCCAATTTGTGAAATTCAACCACAGTCATAGATATGGTTTTACCATGATCTCAACTAACCACACCTGCACATACTCAGGCCTTGTTTATCATCTACTGATGTAATTCTCATCTGATTGATTAGAGAATCGATCAATCGATCAATGTATCCTTCCACACAAGCATATATAAACTGTAATTCTCTGTATAAATAGTGATTACGCATATAGAATAGCAATATTCACAACCAAGCACAAGAAATTGAATTGTAATAGACTATAAACCATTTCCAAGCTTGAATTTTCCAACATATCGATACAATAAGAGAGTGATATCTCTGTATGTGCTCCAGGGATAAAAATTTTGAGCTCCCCTTTTGCCTAATATTCAAGCTTGCTCGAGTTGTCTAATCTTTACGAGCTTAACCAAAATTTTCTTCGAGCTATCCTCAAACCTCTATGAGCTATCCTAAGATCTGTGAGCTAAACCAACCTATCTAAGAAAATAACTCAAACTGAATTAAATACAACAGGATTCTGTTTCCAAATCCTATAACGAAGAAACTCAAACTTTATTCAAACTCTTAACTGAACCCTACGACTCATCAGTAACTAAATGCTATAATGTTTCAACAGACTTCCACTCAACCCTATCTGCTAGACGTGGAAAGGATTGAGTACCCTTATCAGATTTATTCCATTTTTATAAAATAAAAGAAATTACATATGTGCAAGACCCTAGGTCTTGAAATTCATTTGATTGTTATGAATTCATGGATGACTTCGTCTTCCTAATCCTATGCTCCTGCATCAATTATCATGAAAATATTGATGACTTTGATGATTTTCACGATATACCTCTTCTTGAGAAGGCATATGAACCCCTTTATGAAGGCTCCAAAACAAAAAATTTCTCTGATATATTGTTGGTAATGAACTTGAAGGTTATGAATGGTCTTTCAAACATATCAATCACATGGATGTTAAGGTATGTAAAATAATCCATCAC
Source organism: Pseudotsuga menziesii (assembly GCA_001517045.1). NCBI lineage: Eukaryota > Viridiplantae > Streptophyta > Pinopsida > Pinales > Pinaceae > Pseudotsuga > Pseudotsuga menziesii. The sequence goes on from LPNX010149473.1 coordinate 141,418, forward strand.
ATATATATGATCGTGATAAAGGTTATATTTGTTCCTCTAATCATTGTATTGTTAATTCATAATTCAAATTAATATGGATGAAATATGTTTCGCTAATATTATTTATATATTATATTAACTCTATTTTTATTTTTATTTGGTGTAGCTTGATAGCTGAATTTTTTTTACCACCATCAAATATTTTAGCTTGCACATATCGAGATTTATCTTCTATCATGAAAGATATTGGAATGCATTATGAAGCAATTCATGCATTCCCTAATGACCATGTTATATATTATAATCAGCATGAATTTTGGAATTTCATATAAGTAGATATCGAACATATCAAGTAACAAAAAAGGTGCCTCACAAGGTTCTTCGTTATATTCCCATCATTCCATGTTTGCAATGACTGTTCAGATGCAAAAACATAGCACAATTTATGGATTACCATGCAAGGAACAGAAGTCAAGATGATTTTATTCAAACGCCTGCAGATGGTTCTCCATTTAGAGATATGGAGGAAAAGTGGCCTCACTTTAAAGAAGAACCATGTAATCTTAGGATTTATTTGGAAACATATGGTGTTAATCCATTTGCACAGATGAGATCCATTTACATGGTGTGGCCTATTTTTTTATCAACAATAACATTCCTCCATGGTTCTCAATAAAGAGGGAGCACATAATGTTGTCGATGATTATTCTAGGTATATTGTGTCTACAGCTGTTTTATTTTTAATGTAGTTGTGGCATCTCATCTATCGCATTTTTTTTCCTAATTTCATATATATATATATATATTAATCTTGTGCATGGTTTATATATCTTAATGGTTCTCATAATTATATATTTTATATGTACTTCAAATTAATAAGGTAAGTTCCAAGTTAAAGATATGAATGTATATATCGAACCACTTATAGATGAGCTACTGCAGTTATGGAATGGCATTAGTATGTATGACGTATCTATACCAATATAATAAAGGAAATTTCAATTCCATGCAATGTTTGTATGTATAATACACGATTCCCCAGGGTTAACCCATTTTTGTGGTTTTTATTTTTAAGTTCCACTTTAATTGCATTTAATTTTATGAACTAGTTAATATAGTTTATATATAATTATAATTGACATAGATATTCCATATCTATATGTAGGTCTTTAGACAAAGGGAAAATTTGCATGTCCATTTTCTGTTCCTAATATCAAACCTCGCCGCTCAAAAATCTTAAGAAAGGAGGTGTTTGATGAGTATAGGCACTTCATCTCTAAGAATCACAGGTATAGAACAACCAAAAAAAATATTTTCAATGGGAAGCAAGAGACTGCATTAAAACCACAAAGAATGACACCTCACCTTTGGAAGTTTCAATATAATTTTTATTAGGAATTCTCAATCAGTGCTGACACTTCTTGTTCCTCTGTAATGCAAAACACAACTACAGAACAAAAAATCACAGCCACATATCCTTCCCTTGAATAGTCAAATTAATTAACATAACACATCATATACCTCAACCGTAGATCTGTTTATCTTCTCTCTGGAAAGTCCTTGAGATGATTCAATACCTGCAAGACGAATCACAAGACAAATGAAAAGATGAGAGCATCATGATAATCAACTATCCATACTGGTGATCAAGGATTCCAATAATATTTAATCACAAACACAATAATAAAATATAGGAAAGGGAAATTTTTTCTATTAATAATGGATGAGAAGAAGTACAACCAAAAGCCTTGATGTTGACGGCTTCTGTCTCAACAAATGTCTACAAACTCCTATGAAGACCTCTCCAGATATAAGCTACCTCTACTTTGCCTCTATTAAGACTTCAAACAAGCAGCATACGGATGCTTTTTCTATCCTCCCCCACTCTCTTCATGGAGGCTTCATTTATAGTCCAAGAACCCATAGGATGACTTGACAAAAGGATAGAATGAGATCCCTATAGGTGAGGGAGGAGAATTCCACCTATACGGACATGCAGGAACTAATTCCATGAAGGATTCCATACGAAATCTTCTAGAAACTTCTTTTTTTCCCTTTCAACTGACCATCGAAACTTTTAGCCAAACTAGACAGAGTGTCGATCTGGGATTTTTTCCACTACAAAGGGACAGTGGCGCTCCTTGCTAAACTGGATGAAGCATCGATGACTCTCTGTGGGAAATGCAAAAGAGCGTTGTCCCTTCTAGGTCAGGGAAAAAAATGGGCAATGTGATCCAGATCAGGATTTTTGGGAGGTTGACAGGAAACAAGAAAGGCATATGAAGGCTAACTAGGCAATGTGAGATTTTCATGTGCAATAGAATATCCCCAAAAGCATGAAGCTAGAAGGAAGTGATAGGTGAAATACTTTGCAAGTTTTCCATCTGATACAAAGGCAAAGAGAGATAGACTTACAAAGGACTAGTAACTGACTTTATCCAATTCAATCACAGCTGTGGACCAATACACTGCAGATCTATGATGATGACGATGTCATGGATACCAATAATACACTGTAGATCCTGTTAAGTCATGAAACTTGTTTTCTTCAGTCTTATATTTTGCTTGTGATTTTTGTTTTAAGCTTGCTCATTTGCTTACTTTTAGGAAATTTTGGTTTAAAATGAAAATTTTGATTTTTGCTTTTAGGTTTTCATTATGTTTTGTTTTTCTTATGGTTCTGAAGGGTTCTATAGGACATATGTTGATTAAAGGTTTCACAAATAACACTAAGGTCATAATTTACCATATGAACCTTATTAAAAATGGAATTAATGGCTAAAAAGCGCCAAATTTGATTTTAAAACATTCTTGTAGCGCAACGGCTAAAATTTTACACTGCGGCGCTACAAGAATATCGCGAGCGCTAAATTTGTGGGTTTTTACACCAAATTCTCCCATTATTGCGCTCCTGGATGACTAATCACATGTGTAGACAGGTTTGATACGTGTTTTATCAGAAATAATCGTGCAAATAGGTGTGGTCTATGACGTGAAGGAGATCGTGGCAGACAGAAGTTAGGGCTCAGCAAATCATGACAGATAGAGGAACGAGCCGAGATTGATGGGAAAGAGGTTCTCCACATATACATTACGAAGCTAGAGGCGAAGTGGAACGAAGACAATTGCTTAAAATCTGGAATTTGCAGTTACAGAGGGAATTTAGGGTTTTCTCAGCCCGCCAGTTGGAAGCAAACTGAAGACTTGAAGACACCTGGACAGTTAAATTCAACATTTAGATAGTCCAAGGATTAATTTTAAACACCTGCAGCAAGCCGGGAGTGAGTTATTCCGTGTAAACTTGGTCGTGGCCTGCTGAATTGTGGGTTTTTCCATTAAGGCTTGTTATGTTAAAGTGATTAAAGAAAACATAAATTCATGTTGTTAACAAGCTCCCAATGATGAGAGATCAGTCTAAAAGGTTTTAGATGTTTTGGCAAATGATAAGTTGAAAAACAACAATTACATTAAACAAATTTCCCTGTCAAGACCAGCAAATATGGTAAGGTGAAGGTCTGTACTATTTGTAGCCACCATGGTTTCACAGATCTACTTGTTACCCGTAATCAATGCAATGAGTTAGCTGAGCATGTCTATTTCATGCAGACCTTGTTTGAGTATGTTCCAGAGGTTGATTGGTTTTGTGTTGAATGTAAGTTGAAGCAAAAAGTTAGCACACATAATATTGCTCTCATATCATCTCATCTCCTATTTAAACAATCACAATCTGAATCTAAGAAGCGAGCAGTTGAGAGCACTAATGCAGAGTCCTTATTGCAAAGAGATAGCTCATTAGTGGCATTAGAAGGAGCCAAGGGTGTTATTTGTGCAGAATCACAACACATAGATGTCTCTAATCATTCCAGAAATGGTCTGACATTTAGATGAGCATATTGGATGTTAGTTAAGTTCAGCATCAGTTTTTTTAAAGAATTTTGGTACCCTGTTTGTTCTAAATTACCCAAGCCTAGTGAAAAACATTTCCTGCATTGACAATAGAACAGACTGTTAAAAACTTGAGAGAAAACAGCCAAGGAAAATCAAAAGAAAACTGACTATCAAAACTCTGAAAACTTGAAGGAAAAAGGGCTGTTAGGTTATTAACAGGGTTTTAAAATCACACAGAAACATCATTCAGCCATTGGAAAGTAGATGAAGAAAAGTGAGAAGACCAACAGGGCTGAGCCTACTGAGCTGAACTAGATTGACAAGTTTCCAGGTTGTGCAGAGCTCTTTGAGAATGCTGGGTGGTTGGACTTCTTTAAGAAGATTGATGGATATAACACCAAAGTCTCTCATAAATTTGCTAAATGTTATAACCAAGATATGGTATCATTCGAGACTCTGAAGTTCAAATTAACTATGGAGTTGGTGTTTGAAGCAATAGGAGTGAAGAATGAAGGAGATCTCTGGTTCAAAAAGGTGCCATTTACCTTCAATGCCCAAAGGTATCTTTTACCTAGCACTATTCCTGACTGGAGCAAGGGAGTGCTCATCCAGAATTTTAGACCTGAATGGGTAGAGCCCATTAAGATTCTACAAAGCTACATAACTTGTGAAGGGAGGTGTGCTTTTGTCTTCAAATATCATTTCAGGTTCTTACAGCACCTTGCTGGTGAATCAAAGATGAGTCTCCATTTCTTCTTGTTGAAGAGTTTGCAAAAAATGTCAAGCAGGATTAAAGAGCATCATGACCACACTGCACAATCCATTTTTCATCATGGATTGATCAAGCTTATTATCAGCACTGTTCTGCAAAGAGAAGGGAAGACCTAGAACTACTTCCTTTTTTGGTCTGGGTTCCAAATTAACCAGGAAGGACAGCCTACCAAAAAGCATGTTGATAAGGGACAAGCCCTAATTAGAAAATTAGGACAAAAGGTCAAGGCTGAAGATAAAAAGTGCGCCAAGCTTGAGGAAGTGGCCGAACCTTCAAAGGAGGATTATGAATCTCAGCAGCCTGTAACTGACAGTAAGGGAAAAATTTTGTTGTTTATTAAAAAGGAAACCCAGCCTGTGAAAAATAAGGCACCAGCAGAAATACTCATGGATGAAAAAATTGTTTTCACAGAGAAGGTTGCATTAGAGGAAGAAGATACTAAGGTCCAACAAAGAATCCCAATCACCATTATATCTGAAGATGAAGTATATTTGTTGGAAGGAGATGAGGTGACTGTCAGTGCTAAAACTAGGGTTGGCACACACAGGGAGTTCTCCAGTCAAGAAGATAAGACATTCATGCCAAAGAAAAAGAAGATCAAGGTTAAAGCTATAGAGTTTTCCTTAGTTATGCATCAAGGAAAAACTTTGAAAATGGTGGGAGAGCTTTCCCCAGGATGGAGACCCAAAACTCGATCCACAAACAAATTGAGGCTGAACATGAAAAAGCTACTAAACCCTAAGTTAAACACAAAAGCAGTAACTGTGCTTGATACTTATTCTTCAGATGAAAAGATAGAATCTAGCAAAGGTGATTGCAAAGGAAAGAAACCATTGAAGATAGTAGAAGAGTCCAGCCTCACCGAAACTAAACTATCAGCTGTGTTTTTGGAATTAAGAGGTGACATGTTGAAGGAACAACAGAAAGAAGAAATGGAAGCTTCTTATTCAGAAAATAAGTTGGTAATGGATGAAAATGCACCTGATGAAACAGACAATCAAGAAAATACAAATGTTCATGGTGTGTCTATAGAGTTGTTTCCTTAGGATGAGAACATCTTCAGGAAGCTGAACATCCCATGGTTGCCTAGTGAGCTACTCAATACAACAGCAAGCAAGGTTTTTGACTCAGAAAAGGAGAATTTGCAAAGAACCATCAAATAGTATAAGCATCAAATGGAGTACAAGCAGGAAACAAATGATGGTTTAACCCTAGCTAATAGAAGACTTAGGGAGGACTTAGAGGAAGTAAATGATCATTACCAAGAGCTTACCGCAGTCTCCAGGGAGGCCCTAAAAAGGAAAAGAAGCACAGATCTACAGTGTGCAGAATTGAAACTGACTATCAAAATCCTACAGCAGTAGAATAAGGAGCTTACAAGAAGGATAGCAGATATGGAAGCTGAGCAACAGAAATCCAGGAAAAAGGCCCAAGCTTTAGATGGAAAAGATTTATTGGCAGAAGCTGCTAAAGACCTTTGAGTATTGTTAGTTAAGCAATTACTTGTTATGTTTTTTATTTGAAAAATACTTTATTTTGTATATTTTAATTTTGACATTATCCTATCGATAGTAAGCTAAAAAAAGTTAGGGTTTAGACCCTAACTGAATTTTGAGAAACAGTATTTAGGAATATCAGAAAGAGAACAAGAGGTTGGATTTTTGGTGGGCTTAAGGAGGTCTCTTGACTAGTTTATGAGCTAAGTACTTAAATTCTCATGTATATTTGATGAACAGAATTTTGAAATATATGATCCATATTACCCTTCATTCTGTGTTTTGGCTTCATTTCTAGCTTGTTTAGCTACATAATTGGTAAATTCATTACTGGTTTATGGTTTCTTTACTTGTAATGCTTGCCTGTTGTGAATGAACTTCAAAGTTATGTTCTGTTGGATACCTGGTTATTATATTATGCATCTCTGCTCTTCTTTACTTGTGATTTAGTTCCTATTTGGCTTATGAATGTATTCCCTTTGGTCACCAAAACTTATAACCAGAAAAACCTTTAAAAAAACCCTAAAACCTAGTTTTGTTTGATTGAATATTTGAGATTGTGTTGGCTTGTTTCTTTGTAGCCTGGAAACAATTTCTGGCACAAAGATCTTTGGCGTCGTTGCCGGGGAACGAAGTTGAAAACATATTTTTCCTTGGGATACTTATCATTTCACTGGTTTAAAGAGGTGAACTTAAACCAACACATCTTTAAGGCTACTGTTCACCAGTTTATCACATTGGCTACTAGGGGAGTTGGAACTAGAAACAGACCTACTTCACCATTGGAGTTGGGTGTTACAGATCCCGAACAGATATTGAAGACAGTGAGGAAGATTAGAAGGTCTCAGTCATTACCATCCCTATGTAACCCTGACCAGTTGGGTGGTTCATCACATTCAGCTGTGTTGAGAAAAGAAGAAGAAACCTCACCTTGGTTAAGGCCTATATTCCCTGACAGTAGTTTCAAAGTTTTCACTGATCCACAATCTTTCAGAAAAGTTAAAACAGCCTCTCCTGGTAAGATACCTCTTTTTCAGTTAAAAGTAGGTAAAAACCCCTTTCAGCTAGGTTCCAGTCAAACCTCTTCATCATCAAAGTTAGTCAGTCCAAAAATGGCAGCCCAAAATCATCCTATAGACATGATGGACCGAATGGTTGCAGCCAGGTATGCACCATTGGTTTTTCCTCATCCTCTAAATGCACTGCCTAGAGGTGACTATCAGAAATATTTTCCTAGGTTTAATGGACAGGGGGAAACTACAGCTGAAGAACACTGGGAAGATTTCCTTAGTTATGCTAATAACCAAAACATTGAAGCCAAGGATGTGTGGATGAGAATGTTTGTGCAGAGCCTTGATGGAGATGTTAGGAAATGGTTCAGGGAGTTTCCTGCTAATTCAATCACTATCACTGAAGAACTTCGTGATCTCTTTATGAGACAATGGGGTGACACCAAGGACCATACATACTACATAATTGAGTTTGGAGCCCTTAGGAGGAAAAAGGATGAAACTATTGCAGACTTTTCAAAGAGGTTTAACAAAATGTACAGTAGAATTCCTGCAGAAATAAAGCCTATAGAAACATTTGCAAAACTTACATATGCAAATGCTTTCGATCATGAATTTTCTTTACTACTAAGAGAAAGGAGACCTATTTCTTTACTGAATATGCAGGATGCAGCATTGGAGGTAGAATATAACATACTGGCTTCTAATAGATTGAAGAAAGAAACAACTCAGCAGCTTTATGATAGAAAAGGAAAGAAGGAAGCAGCTCTAGGAAGTTCTGCTGAAGGGAAAATTGATGAAATGGCTAAATTGGTGAAAATTTTGACTGCAAAATTAAACAAAATAGAGCTTGAGAAAAATTCCAGCAAGCCTGCTCCAGAATGTGAATGAAATCCTAACAATCAGAACCAGTTCAGAAGACAATTTTGTCCTCATTTCATGCCTAGAGAACGAAGGAACAATGATATCCAGCGGGAAAGGAGAGAAAATCAGGACCAAAGAGTGCCACCACCTCTTCAGAACAATGTTTCTGATGAACAAGAGGTTGATGATGAAGTAATATTTGAAGATACTAATCAAGATATGAACCATTTTGGAGAAAGATTTTCCGAGGGTTTTGTCACTGAGAAAGAGTTTCTAAATGCAGAATGCAATGATGCTGATATGTTCGAAACAGAAGAAGATTTAGGTCTAAAAATGACTGCTGTAACTGCTGATGACTGTCAAAATGAACCTAAGAAGACTGTGAATCTAAGGTCGGGTCCAAAACAGGTGGTACAAATCCTGAAGAAGAAGGAAGTTGTCCATGCTAAGTAGTCGTCTGATCTTGTGACAGAGAAAAGACAGGTTTCAGAAAAACAAAAGAAGAACACAGAGGTTGAAGAGGTAAATAAAACTGTTCAGAATTTCAGCCTGGAAAATGAATTAGGCAAGTTAAATATTCCTGTACCTTTAACTGAATTAATGAAAAACCCTTCATATAAAGAATCAGTTCTTAAGATGATTAATTCGACAAGTAATCAGCCTATTTCTGATACAGTAAATTTGCAAGAAGAAAACCCTAGGATTTTCATTGGATCAGCCTTGTATGAAAAGACTGAAAATGAAGCAGGTGCTTCACCTCCACTCTACATCACCCTGACATTCCATGAAAAAATGATACATAATTGCTTGTTAGATTTGGGAGCCTCACACAATTTAATGCCAAAGGCTGTTATGGAGGCTTTAGGTCTGAGTATCACCAAACCCTATCATGATCTGTATGCATTTGATTCCTAAGAAGTGAAGTGTTTAGGGGTAATAAAGGACATGGTTGTCAGTTTGGCTCAGTTACCCATGAAAAGTGTGATCATGGATGTAGTGGTAGCTGATATTACACCTAATTTTGGGTTACTTCTCTCTAGGTCTTGGGCGAAGAAAGTTGGTGGGACCTTACAAATGGATTTATCGTACGCTACTATTCCTATGTTTGGAGGAGAAAACAGAAGGCTATATAGAGAGCTTCAATTTGCCTATATTGTGACAGATGATAGGAACCCTACCAACCACCCACTGTATGCTGTTGATAAATACCTGGGTACTTGCATGTTACATTTCTAAGGATGACAATACTACTGGTTTGTTACAGGTTGAAAAGCAACAGCCAGTAAAATGCAGCAAGGAACAAGAAGATGAGCTGTGGCAATTATACTTTGATGGATCCTCTTGCAAAGAAGGTGCTGGAGAAGGGGTTCTCCTTATATCCCCTGGAGGTGAAACAGTAAAGATGATGTATAAATTAGAGTTTATTACTAAAAATAACACTGTTGAATATGAATCTTTGTTGTTAGGTTTGAAAGCTGCTAAAGATTTGGGCATTTAGCATATTTCTGCATTTGGTGACTCTGAATTAGTTGTTCAGCAGGTGAAGAACAACTATCAAGTGAAGCAGGGTTTACTGAAAGTCTATCGAAATGAGGTATGGGACATGATTGAAAATTATTTTGTAGATTTTAAAATTACCTATATTCCAAGAGATCATAATCAGACTGCAGATTCATTGGCCTTGGCTACTACACACTTTAGAATCCCCAAGACCACTCAATTGAGATATCCCATTGAAATCAGGTACAGACCATCTGTACCTGATAATGTAAAGCAGTGGAGAGCGTTCGAAGATGACATTGAGATTAAAAGGTTTCTAGAGCTTACTCGTGAGTTTTCTAATTCGTTGATTGATCAGGAGGAGGATGAAGAGGATGGACAGGTGAAAGAGATTGTTGAAAATGAAATAGCTGGACACAAAATCATTGAATTAAAAATTAATTTCATTCCAAAGGGTTTGGTACCTTTGGAAATGATTTTTTCAAAAGATGATACACTCTTAAAACCTGTTGTACAGTCCTCAGAAGAAAATGTGGTGGATTGTAACATTGGTTCTGCAGAACAGCCTAGAATGGTAAAACTTTCTAAAGCACTTACAGCTGAACAAAGAAGCAGGTACATTAAATTGTTAAAAGAACATGTGGATGTTTTTGCATGGTCTTATGAGGAATTTAGAACCTATGACACTGCAATTATACAACATAAAGTCCCTTTAAAACCGAATGTCAAACCTTTTCGTCAGAAATTAAGGAGGATTAATCCAGCCTTGTTTCCTGTTATTGAAAAAGAAGTAAAGAAGTTTTTGGATGCCAAAATCATAGTGCCTCTCAGGTACTCTTCATGGGTGTCTAATCTAGTTCCTGTTAGGAAAAAGAATGGAGAAATCAGGTTGTGTTTGGACTTTAGAAATTTGAACAGATCTTCACTAAAAGATAATTATCCGCTGCCTAAAATTGAGCAAATATTGCATAAAGTAGTTGGGGCATAGAGGATCTCTATGGTTGATGGTTTATCAGGTTACAATCAGATCTCTATGCATCCTGATGATAAGGAGAAGACAGCTTTCACTACTCCTTGGGGAACTTTCATGTATGATAAGATGCCTTTTGGACTAATGAATGTTGGAGCCACTTTTCAGAGGGCTATGGATATTGCTTTTGTCGGAGAAAAGGACAAGTTTGTGGTAATCTACTTAGATGATATTACTGTTTTCTCGCAATCAGATGATGAACACTTGAAGCATTTGAACCAGACTTTCCTGAAATGTAGAAAATTTGGCTTGTCCTTTAATCCAAAGAAGTCACACTTTGTTGTACAGGAAGGTAAATTAGTGTCTGCTGATGGTATAAGGATTGAACCTGAAAGGGTAAAAGCTATATTGAAAATAAGTTTACCGAGGAGTAAAAAGGATGTCCAATCTTTCATTTGTAAAATCAACTTTTTGCGTTGGTTTATACCAAACTTTGCTGAGACTATCAAACAGATCACAGTCATGCTGAAAAAGGATCAGGAAGTCAGGTGGACCAATGAGGCAAAGAATGCATTTGAGAAGATCAAAATGGCTCTTACTGAAGCTCCTGTATTGGTAAGCCCATATTTTACCAGAGAATTTCTTACATTCTCATTTGCATTATAGGATACAATAGCAGTTGTTTTGTTGCAGAAGAATAAGGAAGGACTGGAGCAGCCTATTGCATTCTTCAGCAAAACTCTTAGGGATTCTGAACTAAAATACAGTATCTTAGAAAAACAGGCCTATTCTCTGGTAAAAGTTTTAAATTTTTTCAGAATCTATGTTCTGAATTCTAAAGTTATTTCATTTCCTAATGCTGTTGTGAAAGATGTTTTAACACAACCTGATAGTGAAGGGAAAAGAGGCAGGTGGATTGCTAAAATCATGGAGTATGATGTAGATATCAGACCTACCAAACTAGTCAAGGGACAAGGTTTAGCCAAGCTGCTGGCTGAATCAAATTGTCAGGCTCTGGGATTGCATGTGATGGCTAAAGAGTTAGCTCAAGAAGAAGATCAAGCAATCTTGGAAAAAGAGAAAATCATGGACTATTATTCAACATCCACATGGTATGCAGACATTGTGTATTTTCTGTTGTTTTTGCAATGTCCTGAGCATTTAGATAGAAAAGCTGCTATATATTTAAAGCTTAAAGCTACTAAGTATTGTCTAGTAGAAGAGCAGTTATTCTGGAAGGACCCAGGTGGTATTCTACTCAGATGCTTGGAAAATATGAAATTAAAGGAGTAATTTCTGAATCTCATGAGGGTGCTTATGGAGGTCACAAGTATTGGAAGACAACAGCATACAAGATTTTAAGAGCTGGGTATTATTGGCCCTCTTTGTTTGCAGATGTATATTAGTAGGTAAGAACCTCTGTCCCTTGTCAGAAGTTTGCTGGAAAACAAAAATTGTTGTCATTGCCCCTAAAACCTATTGTAGTAAGTGCTCCTTTCTAGCAATGGGGTCTGGATTTTATAGGGGAGATAAATCCATCTTCCTTAGGACAACACAGGTGGATTCTAACTGCAACAGACTTCTTTACCAAAGGGGTGGAAGCCATCCCTACTAGGAGTGCTACAGACAAAGTAATTATGGAATTCATCGAAGAAAATATCCTTAGTAGGTTTGGGTGTCCTCAGAAAATAGTAACAGATAATGCAAAGGCTTTCAAGTCTAGGGAAATGGAACCATTTTGTGAAAAGAATGGTATCTTTCTGAAGCATTCAACTCCTTATTATCCCCAGGGTAATGGTTTAGCTGAATCCTCAAATAAGAACATCATTCAGAGTATCAAAAAGTTGCTTAAGAATAATAAGAGATCATGGGATTCTATGCTGAAATATGCATTGTGGGCTGATAGGATAAAAGTTAAACAAGCAATTGGAACTTCTCCTTTCCAATTAGTGTATGGCACAGATGCAGTTTTTCCTATCCAATTGGGAATCCCAGTGATGAAGTTTCTTCATAATTGTCAGGAAGAACCAAATCATACGCAGATAAGGATTTATGAGATGATAGAATTACAACAGAACAGGGAAAAAGTGGAAGTGCACAGTTATACATATTGAAGATCAAAAGCAGATTTGACAGGAAAATCAAAGAAAACACTTTCTTAGTTGGTGATATGGTTTTGAGGTGGGATGCCAGGAAAGAGCAAAAAGGGAAGCATGGTAAATTTGACAACCTCTGGTTTGGCCCTTTCCTAGTGTCTAAGATTCTGGAAAATAACACTTTTGTCCTGCAGTCTTTAAAAGGTGAGGAATTGTCAAGTCCAGTCAATGGACGATTCCTCAAACATTTTTACAGTCTTTAAGGAGATTTTACTTTTCATTGTATATACCGGTGTGAGTAAAGCATAATAAGGACTCCATAACCCAATGGAAATTTTGCAGACTAGTAGGTAGCAGAAAAGAAGGCACTGGTCTACAGGTTCTTGAAGCCTCGCAGGGAGGACTTCATCCCGCAGCTGGAGCCATATGTTAAGTCATGAAACTTGTTTTCTTCAGTCTTATATTTTGTTTGTGATTTTTGTTTTAAGCTTGCTCATTTGCTTACTTTTAGGAAATTTTGGTTTAAAATGAAAATTTTGATTTTTGCTTTTAGGTTTTCATTATGTTTTGTTTTTCTTATGGTTCTGAAGGGTTCTATAGGACATATGTTGATTAAAGGTTTCACAAATAACACTAAGGTCATAATTTACCATATGAACCTTATTCAAAATGGAATTAATGGCTAAAAAGCGCCAAATTTGATTTTAAAACATTCTTGTAGCGCAATGGCTAAAATTTTACACTGCGGCGCTACAAGAATATCGCGGGCACTAAATTTGTGGGTTTTTCGCCAAATTCTCCCATTATTGCGCTCCTGGATGACTAATCACATGTGTAGACAGGTTTGATACGTGTTTTATCAGAAATAATCATGCAAATAGGTGTGGTCTATGACGTGAAGGAGATCGTGGCAGACAGAAGTTAAGGCTCAGCAAATCATGACAGATAGAAGAACAAGCCAAGATTGATGGGAAAGAGGTTCTCCACATAGACATTACGAAGCTGGAGGCAAAGTGGAACGAAGACAATTGCTTAAAATCCAGAATTTGCAGTTACAGAGGGAATTTAGTGTTTTCTCAGCGTGCCAGTTGGAAGCAAACTAAAGACTTGAAGATAGCTGGACAGTTAAATTCAACATTCAGATAGTCCAAGGATTAATTTTAAACACCTGCAGCAAGCTGGGAGTGAGTTATTCCGTGTAAACTTGGTCGTGGCCTGCTGAATTGCGGGTTTTTCCATTAAGGCTTGTTATGTTAAAGTGATTAAAGAAAACATAAATTCATGTTGTTAACAATCTTCCAATGATGGGAGATCAGTATAAAAGGTTTTAGATGTTTTGGCAAATGATAAGTTGAAAAACAACAGTTACATTAAACAAATTTCCCTGTCAAGACCAGCAAATATGGTAAGGTGAAGGTCTGTACTGTTTGTGGCGACCAGGGTTTCACAGATGTACTTGTTACCTATAATTAATGCAATGAGTTAGCTGAGCATGTCTATTTCATGCAGACCTTGTTTGAGTATGTTCCATAGGTTGATTGGTTTTGTGTTGAATGTAAGTTGAAGAATAAATTTAGCACACATAAGATTGCTCTCATATCATCTCATCTCCTAGTTAAACAAACACAATCTAAATATAAGAAGCAAGAAGTTGAGAGCACTAATGCAGAGTCCTTATTGCAAAGAGATAGCTCATTAGTGGCATTAGAAGGAGCCAAGGGTGTTATTTGTGCAGAATCACAACACATAGATGTCTCTATGCATTCCAGAAATGGTCTGACATTTAGATGAGCATATTTGATGTTAGTTAAGTTCAGCAGTAGTTTTGTTAAAGACTTTTGGTACCCTGTTTGTCCTAAATTACCCAAGCCTGGTGCAAAACATTTCCTGCATTGATAATAGAACATACTGTTAAAAAATTGAGAGAAAACAGCCAAGGAAAATCAAAATAAAACTGACTGTCAAAACTCTGAAAACTTGAAGGAAAAAGGGTTGTTAGGTTATTAACAGGGTTTTAAAATCACACAGAAACATCATTCAGCCATTGGAAAGCAGATGAAGAAAAGTGGGAAGACCAAAAGGGCTGAGCCTACTGAGCTGAATTGGATTGACAAGTTTCCAGGTTGTGTAGAGCTCTTTGAGAATGCTGGGTGGTTGGACTTCTTTAAGAAGATTGATGGATATAACACCGAAGTCTCTCATAAATTTGCTAAATGTTATAACCAAGATATGGTATCATTCGAGACTCTGAAGTTCAAATTGACTGTGGAGTTGGTGGATGAAGCAATAGGAGTGAAGAATGAAGGAGAGCTCTGGTTCAAAAAGGTGCCATTTACCTTCAATGCCCAGAGGTATCTTTTACCTGGCACTATTCCAGACTGGAGCAAGGGAGTGCTCATCCAGAATTTTAGAGCTGAATGGGTAGAGCCCATTAAGATTCTACAAAGCTACATAAATTCTGAAGGGAGGTATGCTTTTTTCTTCAAATATCATTTCAGGTTCTTACAGCACCTTGCTGGTGAATCAAAGATGAGTCTCCCTTTCTTCTTGTTGAAGAGTTTGCAGAAAATGTCAAGCAGGATTAAAGAGCATCATGACCACACTGCACAATCCATTTTTCATCATGGATTGATCAAGCTTATTATCAACACTGTTCTGCAAAGAGAAGGGAAGACCTGGGACTACTTCCTTTTTTGGTCTGGGTTCCAAATTAACCAGGAAGGACAGCCTACCAAAAAGCATGTTGATAAGGGACAAGCCCTAATTAGAAAATTAGTATAAAAGGTCAAGGCTGAAGATAAAAAGTGTACCAAGCTTGAGGAAGTGGCCGAACCTTCAAAGGAGGATTATGAATCTCAGCATCCTGCAACTGACAGTAAGGGAAAAATTTTGTTGTTTATTAAAAAGGAAACCCAGCCTGTGCAAAATAAGGCACCAGCAGAAATACTCATGGATGAAAAAATTGTTTTCATAGAGAAGGTTGCATTAGAGGAAGAAGATACTATGGTCCAACAAAGAAGCCCAATCACCATTATATATGAAGATGAAGGATATTTGTTGGAAGGAGATGAGGTGACTGTCAGTGCTGAAACTAGGGTTGGCACACACAGGGAGTTCTCCAGTCAAGAAGATAAGACAATCATGCCAAAGAAAAAGAAGATCAAGGTTAAAGCTATGGAGTTTGCCTCAGTTATGCATCAAGGAAAAACTTTGGAAATGGTGGGAGAGATTGCCCCAGGATGGAGACCCAAAACTCGATCCACAAACAAATTGAGGCTGAACATGAAAAATCTACTAACCCTAAGTTAAACACAAAAGCAGTAAATGTGCTTGATACTTCTTCTTCAGATGAAAAGATAGAATCTAGCAAAGGAAAGAAACCATTGAAGACAGTAGTAGAGTCCAGCCTCACCGAAACTAAACTATCAGCTGTGTTTTTGGAATTAAGAGGTGAAATGTTGAAGAAACAACAGAAAGAAGAAATGGAAGCTTATTCAGAAAATAAGTTGGTAATGGATGAAAATGCACCTGATGAAACAAACAATCAAGAAAATCCAAATGTTCATGGTGTGTCTACAGAGCTATTTCCTGAGGATGAGAACATCTTCAGGAAGCTGAACATCCCATGGTTTCCTAGTGAGCTACTCAATACAACAGCAGGCAAGGTTTTTGACTCAGAAAAGGAGAATTTGCAAAGAACCATCAAACAGTATAAGCATCAAATGGAGTACATGCAGGAAACAAATGATGGTTTAATCCTATCTAATAGAAGACTCAGGGAGGACTTAGAGGAAGTAAATGATCATTACCAAGAGCTTACTGCAGTCTCCAGGGAGGCCCTAAAAAGGAAAAGAAGCACAGATCTACAGTGTGCAGAATTGAAACTGACTATCAAAAGCCTACAGCAGCAGAATAAGGAGCTTACAAGAAGGATAGCAGATATGGAAGCTGAGCAACAGAAAGCCAGGAAAAAGGCCCAAGCTTTAGATGGAATAGCTTTATTGGTAGAAGCTACTAAAGACCTTTGAGTATTGTTAGTTAAGCAGTTACTTGTTATGTTTTTTTTTGAAAAATACTTTATTTTGTATATTTTAATTTTGACATTATCCTATCGATGAGTAAGCTAAAAACAATTAGGGTTTAGACCCTAACTGAATTTTGAGAAACAGTATTTAGGAATATCAGAAAGAGAACAAGAGGTTGGATTTTTGGTGGGCTTAAGGAGGTCTCTTGACTTGTTTATCAGCTAAGTAATTAAACTCTCATGTATATTTGATGAACAGAATTATAAAATATATGATCCATATTACCCTTCAGTCTGTGTTTTGGCTTCATTTCTAGCTTGTTTAGCTAGATAATTGGTAAATTCATTACTAGTTTATGGTTTCTTTGCTTCTAATGCTTGCCTGTTGTGAATGAACTTCAAAGTTATGTTTTGTTGGATACATGGTTATTATATTATGCATCTCTGCTCTTCTTTACTTATGATTTAGTTCCTATTTGGCTTATTAATGTATTCCCTTTGGTCACCAAAACTTATAACCAGAAAAACCTTTAAAAAACCCTAAAACCTAGTTTTGTTTGATTGAATATTTGAGATTGTGTTGGCTTGTTTCTTTGTAGCCTGGAAACAATTTCTGGCACAAACAGATCCATGATTGACTACTGTAAGAGATAGGTCATAGCTACGATATATACAAAGTAGATCTATGCCTCTCAATTTCATATATAGAACACAGCCACCGAACATACAATGTGGATCCATGTCATGACCCTAAATGATCTCCAAATGAAACATGAGCATAGGCGATGATGAAAAAATCCTAATCACTCAGGGTCTTCATCCCGATCTCCGAATGATACGAATCTAACCATGTGACTACAATTTCTTGACATCGAACATGGTAGAAAACACTTGATTACTAGTCATTGATGTCAATTGTTAACAAGTGCGAGGGAAATCACCATTGATGTCAATGATTACCAAGGTATCTCAATACAAATCATCAAATGTGAATAAAGGAATTGAATTCAAACATCCAATGAGATCTTTAAATCAAGATCCAATGGTGTAAACTCATGTTGAGAGCGAGGTAACCTTCCATTGAGGCATGTAGGCCCAAGGTAATGTCTAGGTTTCTAGGTCTGATCCCTGGATAATGATCTAAAGTCGATGGGAATAGACTCCGTCATAGGAGGGAGATAATGATTCCCACATCAGTGACACAAAACTAAGAATAAAAGTTTATTTGGAATGATAGGATTGACTCAGACATGGCTGAATTTTTAAGGACAAATGAAGTTACTAAGGAATTGTGTTTCCGAGAGAGGTAACCTTTGAACAATTGGGTAGAACGACACATGACTTGGAAGTATTACCTTACGAGAATAGAAATAGGTGTAATTCAAGGAAGATGACAAAGAATTCTTTGAATTGACTCAAAGGAGTTAGGTGACTCACAAAAATGGATCGACTCGAGGACAAACTGAAAACCCAAACTGTTTAGATATGCAAATGCAAAGAGGTGCCATGTTCAAAGTTGGATTGTAGAGTACTACCATATAAACAAATGAAAACCATTCCCCTTTCCTTTAATCTCCCCACCTCGAAAGGTGAGTGCCTCTTTTTCATTTTTATGAGTCCAAAGAGGGCAACAAACACTCGTTGAAGCTCATCAAGTGATGAGTCCATTATCATATTTCTCATGAACCTGAGAAAGAAGGGGTTCATTCCTGGAATAGGGTCTCACATTGTGTGTTTTATGAGTCCAATGCAAGTAAAATCATTTGTCATTTCATGTTTAGAGAGTCTAAAATGACCAAGAAGGCTCCTAAAAGGGTCCTTCTTCATAAATAAGGCCAGTTGGTCCAAAAAAGAGATAACCTACCCCTGACTAGTCAATCGTTCTTGTTCTTTTACAAGCGTGAACGCAACAAGTTCACTTGGAAATATTTTTGCGTTTTGAGGAGACTGAAAAGAGATTAAATATAACTCCCGGACCAGGTTCCTTTTTCATAATCAATTTTTTACGAGTCTAAAAAAGCGAAAAAGTATACTCAACACCTTTCTACTAGATTTCTAATGAGCATGTAAAAAGTGTAAACGATGCTCAGTACTTATTTCATTTAGCTCTAAGCTCGAAAAAGACAAAAATAGCTTGAAATGTAACCATGACCCTTCATTTACCTGAAAAAATCAAAAAATGCTATCAAAAGTCATTTTCTCAAAACTATATAAAGTAAAAATAAAAATCCACTTTTGACAAAATGATTTGGATTCTAAAATAAAATAAATTATAATATGACTTTGAAAATCTCAAAACATTCTATAAATAGAAGGGTAGCTAATTTTATTTTGACCATTGGGTAAGTTTTTGGAAGGTAGCTTTGGTAGCAAGAGTTCCTCCGGTTATTTGGTGAGGGCATTCCATTTATTTTTAGCTTCTCAATCCATAGAAGAGGTAAACACTTGGTCTTCTCCTCTTTTCATGTTCAATAGTTTCCAATTTCTTCTTTTGCATGGTTAAATTGAAAGTTCCCTATATGTTTTTAAACGGTTCAAAATGCAAGGCATAGGGTAGATTCTTCTTGGTAAAGGAAAAATAGGGTATTTCTTACCTCCACAGAAGTTGAAATGTTGGAATAAGAGGAAAAAAAAATTGTTTTTGGGGGGTTTTAGCCGTCGGTATGCGTCCCCGACGGCGCTGTGTCTTGCTGGGACAGGAGCGTCAACAACGCTCTGTCCACAGCAGACAGACGCTTGACACCTCTTGCACCAAAGGAAAGAGTGTTGTGGTGCTTTATGCACAAAGGCCAGTAGCATCGGCTGGGAATAAAGGGGAAAAAACAAACCCTAAATTGCCTTTAAATGCAATTTTTCATATCTCTGCCCTTACCATGAAATTCATAATGCCATTTATTTTTCTTCCTTATGGTCATGATGTCGTATCTAATTTAAAAATTGGTATTTTGCAGGTGCACCATGGTGATATGGAAAGAAAGGGAGCACGAATTCCCAAACAACCAAGCCACAAATGATCTAGCTACCATTGATGCTCTGCGGAACTGCAGGCTTCTTAAGTATTTTCAGATTCCAGGGATGAAAGCACATGTCCTTCTGCTAGAGTACATTATTAACATGTGGGATCCTAATCAAGAGAATTTTGTGGTAGGGGTCCACATTCTACCTATAGAGATCAAGGGAAATCTATTTCCTCATCGGTTTTTCTATGCAGGGAATCCCCGTAGTTATATCGGGAGCACGGAAGGGAGAAGGCTCTTTGGATGATATCATTGATCATCATTGCTCATTGGATACAAAGTCCCAGTCGGGAAATCTAGCGATCAAATCTCTAGTGGATCTCCCCCTGAGGATAGTAGTATACACCATCAACAAAGTGGCGAGCACTAGGGCTTCCCACCTCACTGGTAGATCTCATATGTTATATGCCTTACAGTGCATGGATCCTACTATGTTCAACTGGTGCGAGGGCATGTTGCCTTGTTTGCAGAGTCAACTCAACAAATGTAAAAGAGGGACTTTGAAGAAGTTTGGTTACAGAGAAGTGGTGGTGTCTTTCATCCTATAGCAGGTGCCTCATATGAGGCCACATGTGACCATCACTAGATTGGATCCCAAGGATCCGAGGATGCTTACATGGGTGGCAGCCATGCCTCGCCTTGGAGGTGGAGGAACCAAAGTCACTTATGGTTTCGGGTTCTTTCGTTGGTTGAGGAACCAGCTACTGATGGTAGAGGATTATGCCTATGAAGAGGAAGACTTCTGTAATGACCTGAAGTTGGCTTTACCTGAGGGGGAAGTGTAGGACAAACAAGGTAAAAAGACACTATCCACTTGTGTTTTTTAAATTTTATATTTATTTGATTTTTATTTTTATAGTACTAAGATAAAAATGTTTTCATGCAGATATCGGATCTATCCGTCTAGCTAGGATTTCGCCTATTGCTAGGTGAGAAGGTGTCCAAGATATGATGGCTTATTGCTCCAAAGCTAAGAAAGAGCTCAGAAATCTTGGGGAGAACCTACACTGTGGGTATCCCCGATATGACCACTAATGAGGTTCCCAGGCATTATCAACGCCATACCACAAGTGTGTCCAGATGGTTTTCTAGACTACTTCATAGAGTGGCCCAAGCCATTGCATGCTACCATGAGCACCAAGAGGATTAGTCCGCCATGACTATCATTTTTGTATATGTATTACTGAAATCTTTAAAGCTTCAGATTTTCCCCTATGTATTATGTATATCCTGAACTTTTTACAGTCCTGGACAGGCACTGAAAGCTAGAGATGATTCGGCCCACAATTATGTATCTCAGTGCTACGATTTATATATATATATATATATATATGACAGAATTTTATATTTACAGTTGTGTGTGGAAAAAGTGATGTGTGGAATGATCTACTTATGAATTTACACATGCTTTTTATGTTTCCAATGGATTTTTTAAGTATGAGCAATATTCCAATATAAGACATAGTTAGCTAGGGAATCTGCCACAACATTTAAATGTCTTGGAATATGATAATATGTGACCTGCTCAAAAGACCTCTCTAACAACCTAACTCTTCAGAAAGTATGAAGAAGTGAGGGATTCCTAATGGTGTAGACTAGATTAAGTTGTTGTACGACTAGTTCAGAATCTAGATAAACCCTAATTTCTCTTACATCACAATATATGGCTTCCGTCAATAATCCAACCACGGCTTGGTATTCTACCAGATTATTGGTGGAGGGACCTAAAAGAACACCCCCTGAACTCACCAACTCACTTGTAGGAGAGTACAGTACCCAGGATGTTGATGCAAGATTAAGTGTATATTGATGAGCACCATCAGCAAAACCAATGTAGGAGGTCATCTGTCCATCAGACAAAATAAATGCATAAGTAGGGTTTTATGAAAAACACATTTAAAATCACACAAAAGACACACCTCTCAAAGCTTGAGACACAAATAAAACTATAAAAAATATGTACAAAGATCCTATGCTAGATGACCTAGGCATAGTATATTTTAAGTTAGAGCCCATTTTGAGGCTCTCCCAATGGTATCCCATCGTAATCAACCAATTCATATGCCCCTTTTTCTAAAACATGACTGACAATATAAGGCCCATGCCACATAGACTCAAATTTGCCTACCCCCATATTGTCATGTTTCTGGTCATAGGTCAAGACCAGATCTCCTTGATTGAAGGAACGACGTTGGACACTCCTATCATATTGGACTTTAATTCTTCTTTTGTGCACCTCATTAGCTAAGGCAACATCGCATCGAGTTTCATCAAGTTTATTTAGGTACAGGAATCTTTCTTCATCTATGGTAGTGTTGGGTAGTAGTTCCACAGCCAGTTTCAAAGAAGGGATTTCACATTCTATCGGGAGAGTAGCTTCTAGTCTGTACACTAATTGAAAAGGTGTAAATCCACTGGAAGTTTTGACAATAGTCCTATAGGCCCAAAGTGCGGAGAAACGCTATAAATGCTAGTTTGATTTGGCTTTCCCTACCATCTGCTGAAGCATCGCTTTTAATACTTTATTTATCGCCTCAACCTAGTCATTTCCCTGGGGATAGTATGGTGTAGATTTATCATGATGAAACCCTAATTTTACACTAAGCTCTACCATCATCTTATTTTGAAAGTGTGACCCATGATCGGTCATAATGGCCCTAGGGATCCTGAATCTAGCAATGATATGATTCAATAGGAACAGTGCAGCAGTATTACCATCTTTAGCGTATGTGGGCATTTCCTCAACCCATTTTGTAAAATAGTCAATAGCCACAATGATGTAGCCATGCTCCCCTGCTGAGGTAGGTCTACAGTGCACGAAGTCTATGCCCCATTTTACAAAGGGGCCAACTGCTACTACGGGATGGAGCGGAGCTAGATGTGTGCATTTCTTGGAAGTAAACATTTGACATGGTGAGCATTTCTTGACTGTTTCAATACAATATTTGAAAATAGAAGGCCAGAAGCACCCCGCACGCAATATTTTCAGGGCAGTAGCCAACCCAAAAATATGACCGCCATAAGCTCCAGCATGGAAATCATTAAGTATGATCTCAGCCTCTTCGTGTGTAAGGTAATGATGTAGGATAGAATCAACACCACGGCGGTATAGGGTATCATTCAAGATAAGGTAAATTTTAGCCTGGTGGCGAACACGACAATGTTCATATCAGGAGGCGATAGGTTGGTATCATGAGGTCTGGAGGTACAAAATGATGTCCCCATACTATGGATTAGTCGTACTAATGAGAAACAGTGATTCATTGAGTAAGGAATCAGAGGGCTTTAGATTCTCAGTAGTATGGGGAAGGTCACATATAAGCTCTGCAAACACAAGGGACTTCTTAGAAGTACTCTTTGCAAATTCTAGGTCAAACTCTTGGAGGATCACGATCCAACGTGAGTATTTTCCCCCAAGTACCTGACGTGTCAGAATGTAGTACATGGGGTTGGAATCCACGTAAACAGTAGTGGTGCAGAGAAAAATATAATGAAAAAAATTCTGGACCACAATGACTATGACCAGAGCGATTTTCTCCACATGTGAGTATCGAGTTCAGAATCCAAAAGACTATTACTTGTGTAATAAATCACATGTTCTTGGTCATGTTCATCTATTTGAATGAGGACCATGCCTATCATAGACAAGGATGCAGCCACATACAAGGAATAATCCTTGGCATAATTGGGTGGTTGCAACATAGGTGCATGGGTAAGTGCATGTTTAATATTATCAAACCCGCGCTACGCGAAATAATCCCAAATAAACGGGGTATCCTTCTTGAGCAACCTCATGAAACCATGTGTCCTTTTTGCATAATTGCAGATGAAACGACATAGAAATTTTTCCTTCCCTTGCAAACTTTGGAGTTCAGTAACATTGGTGGGAGCGGGTAAGGCCAAGATAGCTTCAATTTTCAAAGGATCGATACGGATGCCATCTTTGGAAACAATAAAACCATGAAGCCGACCAGCTTCAACACAAAAAAATACATTTATGGGGGTTTAAATGAATGTTAAAATGATGATATCAAAGAATCCCATCTCTCAGATGATCGACATGGATATCCCACTGCTTAGAATGGGCAAGTAGGTCATCTAGATAGGGTTCCACAACATGTTTGATGTCATTAAAAGCATATGACATGGCATGTTGGAATGTCACGCCAGCATTTTTTAAACTGAAAGGTAGCTTACGATAAGAAAAAGTCCCCCAAGGGAAAATGAATGCCATCTTGTGTTGATCTGATGGGAGGATCTCAATCTGATTATAGCCCAAAAAGCCACCATAAAGGAGAAAATAACGCTTCCAGCACAGTTATCGATTATTTGATCAGTATAGGGAGTGGGAAAGTTGTCTTTTGGACAAGATCGATTAAGGTCCCTAAAATCGATACAAACCCTAATAGTACCCTACTTTTTATTCACGGGGACTATGTTGGACACCCATTCAGTTAGTGGTACAGGGTAAATGAAACCAGCTTTCATAAGTTTTTCAACTTCTTCTTTGATAGCAGCTACTTTTCAAGGATGAACTTGTCATAGAAAATACAAAAAGATCATCTTACTTTCCTCTTGTTTATGCTTGCGAAGGTTGTGTGTTTTTTCATTTGCATGTGTGTTTCAGAAAGATTAGTTTTTTGACATTGTAGCAAAATTAGTTTGCATGCATGTTAGAGGCTTAGTTTTCTTTTCCTCCTTTTTCAGAAACTTTGGAATGCTTGTTTGAAATAATTTTTGTGTTTTAAAGTCTCTTTTTGCATCTCTTTACTGGATTTTGTTCTATTGTTGAAAACAACTTTCTATTGGTATATTGTTGAAAAGAAAAGCAAAGGTTCCTTCCTTGCCCTAGTTAGTTCTCATTGAAGTTGAAAAGTGCATTACATTTAGATTAATATGCATTATTGGAGATAACATTCCACAAATATTCACCTAATCATCCAGATAAAATTTACAATAGCTTTAGCTATAAAAATTGTATAGAAAGTTGAGTGATAGGTTAGTGACGTGTTCGGGCGTCATTAAGCGTAGGAGCTATCGTCATCATCATCAACGTTTGACTTTTCCACCTACTGTCGGTATATCGAATGTCCTTTCACGTACCCTTGAGGTATATAGAAAGGTACTTCATGTACTCGATTGTATATCGGAAGGCCCCTTGTGTACGGTTGTGCATTAGACAACACTACTACCGATTTGAGCTCCCACGTACCTTGAGTATATCAGGAGAGACCACCAGGATACCTTGACTATCTGAGAAAAGTCGTTTGGTCATCTTGTGTGGAGAAATACACCGAAAACAACATTCAGGGAGACTACTATGCACGCACCCCTAAGGTATATCGTGAGTTGTACCTACTTGACAATCCTGGTGAGAGACCGGCTATTCTAAACCCCTCCTATCACTTAATTCTGCTTGTGACCTTTAGCTCTGAGTAGGTTTTGTTTGTTTTCTTTTACTCCCTTTTTGACATAGATTAGGTAACTTCAGCCACCACCATGGCTAAGCAACTTGCAAGATGTCAATCTCATAGATTGCAGGGTTTATCTCCTGACTCTCCTCCTACCATGGAAGGATAAGAAGGAGTAACCATGGAACAATCGGCTTCTACTAATGTTCCCGTAGGAACTACCTTAGCTAGTGAAACTAGAGAATATTTCACTGTTTACATGAATCCTTTGGTCCAATTGCCTCCTAAAACTGATGTTTCTGTACATCCACCATTGGAAGGCCATGGCGATACTTCTTCCCCACCAAATTATGGTCTAGATGCTCCTTTTTGGAGGACTTCTATGGGCCAAGCTATTGCTGAATTTGGGGTTATTAGACCTTCACCAGGAAATCCTCCCTTGGGAGAGGAGGAACAGAGAAGAATTAATGCATCTCTTGATCGAGCTTGTAACTTTTCAAAGAGAGTAGAAAGAATTATTCCTCCACCTGTGTCTCGTCATGAAACTTTGTTGGCACAATTACCCCGTAATACAAACCCTTAGCCTGAAGCTGAAATGAAGCCTTCTTCTGATGGCCACCTAACTTATGGTGAGACTTCTCGTAACCCATGGCCTGAAGGATATCGTTCTCTAGCTCAAGTGTTAGGATCTATTGAAGAAATTTCGTTTCAAGGTAATCTAGGTCTAAACCACAACCCTACAGTGTCACATCCTGAACCCATTACTAGACCCTCCATACCTGTCATGGTTGGGGGGAAATCCTCAAATCAAGCCATGTCAGTAAACTCTCATGCTGGGGGGCTACCCCTGGCGCAAGTTATGTTACCTGTCAGTGGAACTATGCCTTGTTTAGGACAAGTTGTAGCTGTAGCACAACCTACACTAGTTATACCCCCCACCAATACCCATGTTATTCCCCACCCATCTAGTACAGGACAACCCTTAGGGCCACAACCTGTCAACAATGCAAATTCTTCTGGATATAATTATCTAGGAAATCAACAGCCTATCGTTAATCAATTTTACCAACAACCACCACCTGTGGCTATTTATCCTGGAATGCCTTACCCCGAAAATGATTTTGTACCTTGGGGAAAACCAAATTGGTCAAATATACCGCCATATGGAGGGAATTTTGCTAATACTGCAGGAGGATATGGTGGACCTCCCCTCGAAGGACCACTGCGAGGACTTGGAGGTCTTGAAGGACTTAGTGGACCATTTGGCAGACCTCCACCACCACCTAGCGGAGGAGGACCACCACCACCATCTGGAGGAGGAGGACCACCACCACCACCTAGCAGAGGCGGATCCCCACCACCACCACCACCACCACCTTCCAGAGGACCCCCTCCCTCGGGGGGGCCCACCTCCCCATGGAAATTCTGGAAACCAACAACTTTTTCAACAAGCTTCAGGAGCATCATCTATACCCATCTATCAATCCGCATATGGTCCTACTGGTCAGCAAATGCCCTATCAGTATTACCATTATCCGCAACCAAATCAACAACTACCATTTTTGGCCACTTTATATTTTCCAGACTTGTCCAAATTGATAAATGACCCAATTCATCATGAACCCTCTTGGCCCACCATTCCTATAAATATACCTTCCGATATACCTAAGTTTGACGGTAAACCCGGTGAAGTTCCAAAAAACCACGTGATGAAATTTCACTTGTGGTGTTCATCCAATTATTTGATGGATGAATCAATCCGTCTATGCCTTTTTCAAAGAACCCTCATTGGTATTTCTACAAAGTGGTACATCAAATTACCACAGCACTCTTTTTGGGATTTTAATGCCCTAGCAATGGCCTTTTTGACACACTTTCAACTTCCAATCCGATATGAAATAGGTACAGACCTTTTAACCTCACTTCACCAAACCACATCTACTCATATATCCGATCATATTCATGAATGGAGAAGAATATGAAGGTTGATTAAGGCCCCTATTCCTGATCAGTTGCTAGCTGATTGGTTTACAAAGTATTTACTACCACCTACTGCTAGAGATGTCGCCATGGGAGGTGCTATGACTGAGGAGCAAGCTATTAGCTGCACTCAATACCTACACTTGGTTTATTCCCAGTCAGGTACTTTGTATTACCTGATTCCCCATGCTCCTCGACCTACAACTAATCCATCTAGACCTACAACTAAACCACCTCCTGATGGCATACTTGGTTCAGTTCAAACACAAACAGTAGCTAAATACTCTAAGAAACAAACCGCCACTCCATCCAATCAACAATCACCACCTACCAAAACTGCATCCTCTCCTGTTGCTTCCACTGAAGTAAATGCGGTTCAATCCACTGAATCTTCAGGCGGGAAGAAAAAAGGGAAAAACAAATCTAAAAAACTTGACAACCAACAGGAAGGAAATAAAACACAGAATACAGATAATGATTCAAAAGGAAAGAGAAAGGTGAAGTACCCTTGTTTAATCTATGGAGGTGATCATTTTACAAAAGAATGTCCTCATCGTGAGGAAGTTGCTAAGTTTTTAAAAGATTCACCCACCCCTTCTATTTTAAAATATCCTTTCCATTCCCAACAACAATTAATTGATCATAAGTCCCTGAACAAGACTTCTTCATCCATTGATGAAGTTCTTATGATGTCTAGTGAAACAGTGAACTTGAATACAAGAGCACACAATTATGACCCTCCTTCGGAAAAGAAACCTGATGATATTTCATCTAAAAAACCCTCAACTTACACACCTCCTACTAATAATGGGCTTCATATTGAAAAACCTATACATGAAGCAATTTTCCGTCCACCAAAGGGCACTCTACGTAAGTCCATAATCAATCCTAACGCTTGTTTCGCCCAAAACTATAATATTGTTGAAGATTTGGAACAGGCACCCTGCACTATGTCAACTTTAGAGGTACTCCAAACCTGCCCAACTCAACGAAAAATTTTCTTACTGCCCTTGGAGCTATGGATCCTGAGAATAGTAATATTATCACTTTCAAACCGGATGATTTCAAGACGAGACTTTCACATCAATTAGATTTCTAGATCGCTACAAATATTGCTAGAAAGACTATCCGTCCTACCATTTTGGACAAGGGTTCCTCTACATTAGTTATGTCTTTATCTTACTGGAGAGCCATTGGATCTCTGGAAATCAACCGTTCACCTACCACTCTTAAGTATTTTTATGGTCATGGCTTTCAACCCTATGGATTACTACCTTCCATTCATGTTGAACTGGGGGGCAAGTCAGTCTCCATTCATATCTAATTCATTGAAACTCCTTTGGATTACAACTTACTCCTAGGTCGTAACTGGTTTTATGCTATGCAAGTTGTAACATCGACCATTTTTTGGGTCGTCTAGTTCCCATTCCACGGAAAGATTGTTACTGTTGACTAGTTAGACTTCATCACACCTAGCGCCATTACAAATGATGAAAACAACATTCCACTCTTGAACGCCCCATAGTATCAAGACATCGGAGTAGGTCTCATCAAATATTCTTCACTTATGGGAGTCTTTCCTTCATTTGACCCTCCTCTTGCTTCATGAACTGCATCCATTAATATGATTTCTAGCTCTCATACAGACAAAGGAAAAGTGATTGCTGATGAATCCTCATCCTTTTCCCCTTTAGAAGAGATGTACAATGCAATCCAAGCTACTAGTGATCCTGCCATCAATGATCATTTCTTGGTGGACTCATACCGTTATCACATGCCATATTGGCTTGAACACCCCTCCCCATCTCTGGATTATCTCTCACACACACTTCCTACAGACCAGTCTATCATGGAAGTTATGTCATTAGACGAGATTCCTTGGGAATATTATCATCACATATATTCTTTCCTTCCCCCTTGCCATATGGTAGAAAACCACTTTGCCTCCACGGTTTCATCTGATATAGTCCTCAACCCTCAGTCTCTGATCCTCACTTGTAGTGTTGATTCTGAAGGGAATTTATGCAACATTACCAAGACTATACCCGTTGACATATCCGTGAAACTGGGTGTTTCCGAGAACATTTCCATAGGACAGAACTCTTCCCCTAAAGAAATCCAAACATACACAACTCTTTTCAAATAATTTCGAGATGTATTTGCATGGAAATATGAAGAAATTCCTGGGATTGATCCATCTACCTTCTACATTTTTCAATGCATAGGAACACTAACTCATACACCAAGTTGAGGAGATTGAATTGTGTGGACCTGTGCACTCAAGGTCCATGTGGATGGTTGAGAGGCACTTGAAATTTATGGAGGGTTTGGTTAGACAACGAGCACATGCTGAGGTTTCTATGATGGATGGATATATGGTATACCAAAACATGTTGTATGTTAGAGAATATGTTCCTAATTTAGCATCAAAGCTCAATTTACGTCGCATTTGTGATCCAGACTCCAATAACAATTTTGAAGGGGAGTACCTGAAAGGGAAAGGTAGATTGAGGACGGTGAAAGGTAATTATTATCTAGTGCATATTAATTAATATAATAAATTTTATTGTTGACTTTTATGTATATATATATCATACATATTCTATTTTCATATTCAATCTATTGCATCAATTAAGAGTGTATACTTTGTTAAGATAATTTACATATGTCTTGAATTTTAATTTTTATTGTCATCAAGCAGTTGGTCGAGAGTGGGATGCATTTCATTTATACATTGCAAACAATCTTGAATAGATGAAGGTATGGATTAAATGATGCAAACAATTGGGTCATGGAATATCATGCGAAGGTGTGGCTTCATTGGTTAAAGCAGCGCATTGCAATGGAGATACCAATCTTACACAAAGGGAAATCGATTTAGCATATGGTTTAAAATATAAGTAGGAAAGAATATTAATCAACCACTCTAATTCATTTTTTTTGAAATTACATATTGATGTACACATTGTTTTTTTCCCTGTATGGTTGCATAAACATGCACTTAATCATAAATATTGAATCATTATGTAATATTTTCGTGTATGGCTTGTTGTAGGTAAAACACCATAAGGCTATGGTGTGCAATGGCTGTAGATATCGCATCAAAAATTTGGATGAAACAAATAAAACATTAGATTGTGGGATATCTGCAGTCTTTGAGGTGACCAATGTTTCATCTAGAAGTGACATACATCGATACTATGGGTATATGGAAGATATTCTTTAGTGTGACTTTAAATCCTTCAAGGTAGTTCTGTTCATTGTCAAATGGTACGGGTTACGATTGAATCAGCGTGATCCCTATAGAAATATTATTGAACATGATAATGGATTTACCATGGTAAATACAAGGTTATTTGAGTCAGGAATGGATCCATATGTTCTTCTAAGCCAATGTAAACAGGTATTTTACCCTGAGGTTCTAGGTAAAGTGGGTTGGTCATTTGTTGTGAGACACGATCCAAGAGGAAGGTCGATAAAGTATAACCTAGAGGAAGGTGATGAAGAGGTTCTGGAAGAAGAAGACGGTGATGAAGATCATGATCAACATCATTTAGATGATCATGATGATCCAGAAGAATATGTCGAAGAATTAGTTGTTCAGATGATGTAGCAGAACAATGCCCATGAAGATGATATCGACGATGACATGATGATCGTAACTAACTTAGATGACGATGATGATATGGTCGATCCTTACAATATTGACTCTGGATCTGATGATACAGATGATGACTTGGATGAAGAATATGATGAATTCTATTGAAGTGTATGAGGTATGCAGTAATTTCTCTACTCTATATATTTTGATTGAATATTGCAATTTAAATA
>LPNX010149473.1:174755-357889 GCA_001517045.1 Pseudotsuga menziesii
ATCATCATCATCGTCATCACCACATCCATCATCATCATCATCACCATCA
Source organism: Pseudotsuga menziesii (assembly GCA_001517045.1). Classification (NCBI taxonomy): domain Eukaryota; kingdom Viridiplantae; phylum Streptophyta; class Pinopsida; order Pinales; family Pinaceae; genus Pseudotsuga; species Pseudotsuga menziesii. The sequence goes on from LPNX010149473.1 coordinate 174,805, forward strand.
TCTTCAGCATCATCTTTGTCATCACCATATTACTCATCAATATCTTCATCATCATTAAATTCTTCTTCATCATTATCATCATCGCCATCAGCATCATCATCGTCATTGTCATGACAATGTTGTGTTTGTGAGGGATTGATGATGAACTTCATTCATGTGTCACATGGATCATTTTCCTTAAGGGGCACCCCAGTATTCTTGGTTTGATTTTCCATGTTGATCACAAGTACTTGGTTTTTTATACATATTGATGTGGTGTTTAGAGGCTCTTAAAGTGAGATTTTTCTAGGCTTATGAGGCTAATTCGGCATATTGATGACACAGACATATACAATCAAGACTAGTGTAGAGCTCTTGCATGTGTGGCTTGATATAGCTTCTTGATGGCATGAACTAACATTTTGGGTTGAGCACTCTAACCTATTTGTCATAACTTGATGACACGGATAGTTTATATTGGACTTTCCATAAAGTGACTTTTCCCTAGCACATTTTTTATGATTGTTACATGCCTTAATGTATCAAGCTTGACTCTTGAGGAATTTTGGGTGTTCTTTCCAGTAGTAGAGCATGGTTTAAATGCTAGAATGTGCACATACTTTCAAAAATGCCAACCAAAGCCAATTACTTCATGAGAAAAATCGGTTGGCACAGATAGAAACTAGTATGAGTCTTCCTAAACATTTCATATATACAACATAAAAGCAATTCCTTCAACACACATGGTGTCGAGCACTCTCACAATGATATGTTGTCATCTCTCACAAGGATATGTTGTCATCTCTAGCATATTTCTAATTTTAGACACTTAATTTTTAGAACTATTACTTTTAGACACTTTTTCAATAAAACTGTTATTTAATGATTATTGTTAAAAATAATAAAAATTATTATTTTATACTCATACCCACTCATAATATATTTATGATAACGTGTATTCAAGTGAGATAAATGATTATTATAAAGTTTGGGTCTTTGCCAATTTTAAGTTGATTTCCAACTCAAAGTTAAGTCTTTGTCTTCACTTACCATTACATCAACTACCAAAGACTTACCTTTACCCAAAGTTTTGTTATTACCCAAGTTTCACTTACCATTACATCAACTACCAAAGACTTACCTTTACCCAAAGTTTTATTATTACCCAAGTCTTATGTGGACTTTATAATGTAACATGGGATAAAAAAGTTAGTGGATCTATCGTCCCCTTTTCAAGGCATATATCATGGTCAACTTGCCAACACTCATACCCAAACCTTCACCATGCACGAAGCTTACAAGAGCAGCTCATGGGTCTTAATGCTTTGCACTATGCGTTGACATGCAAAATGACATTGTTATTTTATATTATTAATCAAATTTTTATTAACACTCAAACTTATAAATAGACGATGTTATATTTTTATGTCAACATTTAGAATCTTCTGCACTTACCGTCTGCAATTTTTATTTCTCGACATGGTTTGTGTATTGGGGGTCGCATGCGATTTCTTCGACAAGGGTTCACAGCTTCAGTATGGTTGTATGCAATTTATGTTCACAGTGTTGTTTGCAATTTCTCTTCATGGGTTGTCTACAATTTCTCTTCACGGGATGCTAACGAATTTACTGCACCTTCTATCGGCTTCCTGCTGAAAAAACTCAAGAGCAGCAATGTCTTCGGTATGCGGTCGTTTAATTTCAAAATGTAAGTAGGTTTATAAAAAAACAGAGGTTAATTTAGTCTGGAAATGTTTTGAATTATGGGCCAACCTTTCGAACAAACAATAGGGATTCGGGTTGTTTAGTCTAAATGTATGGGGTGCTAAGGATATCACCTACACTAGACATGGACTTGTCAGTATCTTATATTTATAGGTTTGTCTAAGTAATTTAGCGCATACCCTTCCCAAACCCTATCTTATTTTCTATATATAGAATCCATTTGCATATCCATATTACTTACCAAAGAAAAGCCCAGGGTTTTTAGGAATTTTTCTTTATTGTTCAAAAGGAATCATTAGATTAATGTTCAGTATGTGTTTGTGGTTTGTTTGAGCAAGAAGAAACTTTAGAAATTTTGGGAGATGCTTGCTGTAAAATAAAATAAAGTGGTCATTAAGGGGGTGTTGAATATGTAATGACATTTTTTATTAGGTTCCCTAATCTGCTAAAATAGTAGTGGAAAAAACTAAGATATGATAATTCGTATCCTCAAATTTTTCATAAACATATATGATAATTTGGTCCAATTTGGGAACAAATTGTACATCATGAAAATGTACTTCGGTTCTCCCCCCCTCCCTTGCCCTTGGTCATCAAAACCAGTAGGACTTGACATTCTCTCTCTCTATTTCTCCACACTGGGATCACCAGCCTCTGGCCTTTCAATTGTATCTCTAAACTTTTGCTTTTTGTTTCATTGGTTTGAATGATAGTTATGCTTCTAGAGTGGCATGTTCCGGAATCTGATGTCTGATATTGGCATGTTCCTTAAATTTTACTTGTATTTCCCCAAACTAAGAGTTATATAATGCATGAAGCAACATAATTATGCTAGTAGCCAGTTTATCTTTTTCAAGGAAAAAATTCTAGGCTCTTACAAGTTTGTAGTTGATGTATCTAGCTCGCAGTTCTAGCTACCAAGTGACCCTAAGAAACAAATCATTGAACATAGAAGGCAATGATTGAGCATTCTCTAGTGGCCAATTGGGGATAAAAACTTAAAAGGGATAACCTAATGATGAAATTTGAATGAATTCAATTAACATCTTAGACCAATTGGTCTTCAAAACCTCGTACAGATACATCACAACATATTTGAAAGGCCTGCCCTATTTTCAAGGATCTATGTAATGAGATACCCAAAGTTCTCCAGTTCTAAGTCTAATGATGTTTATATCTTAATTGTATTTAATGTTTGAAAGTAGTTGAAAGTAGTTCACAAAATTGCCATATTTGTTTCCTAGCACTTTGTTTACATAACCATAGAAACAAGGGTGCCAATATTTCTTTGCTTGTAAAACTTTAAAGAAGATTTTAAATCTTATCATTGTGTCATGAAACATTTCCAGAAAATTAGTATCATATCAGACATTGTACGCTACCTTGTATCATTCCACTATGAGGTTGTTTCAAAATTTGGCAGGACTAATGTTGGATTGAGTAGATAGGCAACATCTATACCATCGCATAGCTGCAAAGACAATAAGATTGGCATAGAAAACGTTATCATCAAACTCTTTTATGAATTTGGAAAACAGAAAATCCCAAGTTAGATTAATCATAGTACATATGCAAGAAAAAAAGAAAAATACTTGTTTGAGTTGGTTAAAAAAAATTAACATGACTGCAGTATATCTTAGCCTGCAGAAGGAGTATACTCGTTAATTTATGCTGAAATAGTTGTGATCCTGGAGCTCAAGCTATCTCAACTGCATTTTTGTTGCCCTTTATATAATCATGAGCCATTTAGAACTTTGTGCTTCTATTGTTAATATAAGAAGCATTTTTTTAGAAAAATAAAAATCAATCTAAACTCAGAATTTATCTGTTATTTCATATACTTACATCTCTTCTCATGTTTTTAAGAACTCCATGGCAATCAATTTTAATGTATCCATTGCTTTTGACTGGAGTACCTACATAATTTCAGTGTCAAGGAATGAATACAGACCTAGCTTATGACCTTTCCTTAGGTCAAATACTACTTTTCAGTCAGGACCATCTCAGGACAGGACCTTACCTGTCTAAGCTAAACTCAGAACTAGGGCGTTACAGGAGTTCAAGTAATACCTTTGAACTGCGATCTTAAAGAGTAGTAATAGATGAATTAGAAGTAGATATACCTGCACACTAATGAAAACTTTATCTACACAAAGAATCAGATAGATCATAAATTACCTATTATGGGTTTTGCATTCCACCATTCGCAAGGCTTCCAATGCACAAGGATATTCATATTCCAAATACTCTTTCGTAGACTCATTTTTCTAGGCATTACAGTCCTGTCTTTGCATTAAAAGAAGAATATTATCTGTATATCCATGCATGTCAATAGGTAATAAAATTTAGTAAACCCTCTTCTGTAGAAACTTTCTTATCAATTACGTTGTCAACCTTAAAATATTTTTTAGCACTCCAAATACAAAGGCATGGTAATTGTCAAAATTCTACATAGAAGATTTCTTAATTTTACAATAAACAGGAATGGTACAAAAATTCAAATGTATTATATTAATTAGCATCCACTAGCTAGGAATTCTGATATTTTCCTTTGGTCTTTTATAAAGAGGATCCATAAGGCTTACAAGTTTTTTGGTTTTTTTTTATCAAATTAGAAAAGGTAGAAGAAAGAATGAGGCTCTTGGTTATCAGAATCTTCAAAATTTGAGCAACATGCCTCTCTACCTGCTTGACAAAAACTAAAAAACAACAAACAAGAATTAGTAAAAAACACCCTAAAACATTTTAAGAATGTCTTTGGGACAACACTACAAATCCTAGGCTCCAAATCCAAGATATCAATGGCAGAGATAAAAGCCACCTTCTTCACAACCCTGCCAACAGGGACTATGTGGGCATACTTTGTTTCTAGTTTTGGTGGATATGAAGAACTAGGATCCTTAAGCAAGCCAAATAAACCTACTTCAAGAATAGGGGACACATCCATGGCCTTCATTCTATGCAAGAAAAAGCAAGAAATGGTGGCTAGGGTAGAAAGGGAGGTGGCGAGCAATGCATCTCTCTTCATCCTACAAATTTAATTGTAAACATGTGTCTCTATTATAATTAGAAACTGTAATAGATTGTAGATTGGATCCATAGCTAAAAATTTGGTTGTTAAAAGAAATTTTAACCCATTTCCAAATCGATCACAAAATATCATTTTATTTCATTTCTTAGTATGTTGATTATTCAGTATAATACATCCAACTTCTAAAGAGTTCCTTACTAAAATCAAGACTAGCCTTGATTTTCCTAAAAGACTGAGTGTGCAATAAAAATCTAATATCTGGAAATACCATCGCAAACTAGAATTATAATCAACAATTGCATACCTCAATTTTTCGTCATTTTGCTTCAAAAATCCTTTCATTTTCTTCCTCTTGGACAGAAAGATATATGAGTGTTAGGATTTAGGAACATAGCTTTTAAAACATAATACTAACAAAGACAACACAAAATCCCCTTGAACAGATGAAGGTTTGATGAATGTATGCTACACAAATTATTGTTGTTAAAACAATTATTTCTCAATCCATGTATCATATCATGAAATAACATTCATCTTGTGCCAGCTCTACAAGTACAAACACACGGTCAATGAGAACAATAACTGGTTATTTTCCAAGGCTCTTCCAAGGAACCTATAGCAATGATCAGAAAAAAAGAGCATAATTTAGTATAAGTATAAGTATATAACTTGCTTATTTATTTTTCTTCTGAAATATTATCATGCAATTTTATTCAATATCTCACATTTGAAGAAAAAATGGATTGTACTGAAAAGAATGTAAGGGTTGGAAAGCAAACCTGCTCACCTAGTGTTGCAAAATTTGTAGAAATAATAGAAGGAGAGACAATGATGTCAGTTTTGGAGAACTTGTCAACTCGAGAAGAGGCCTTCACTATAGAAAGAACTTTCTTGTAGAAAATTTCCAAAATCAATGCAACTAATCTTAGTTTTTAATATTCAAATGGCCCCAAGATCTACATAAATACATACTGGTACAAAGAGCAATAAATCCTGAGTACTATATTGAGATCTATTTCAATTTTCAAGGAACTGAAATTTAACAATTTAATGTGAAATTTTCAAAAACTATAGAACACTTATACAAAGTAGAAATGGTGATTCCCAAGGTTGTCCATTAAAAGGTAAAGCCTGTTCTCTAATTTATAATGGTCTAAGTTAGCTTAACAAACAAGAGACTCTATATAATTGCATTATTGTATGGTATGGTATTTCTACTCTAGCTTACAGTTATTTCTAATTAGATCAGTAATAGGTCTATTGTTTAGAATGATACCCTATGTTACTGGATCAACCTATGAAGGCTTCAAGGTCCATGTTTCCGTAGATCCAAATTCATACCTGATCAAGATTCCTTTCTAGTTTCAAAAGCACCAGCAGCTTGTCAGAAACATAAACCCTGCATATCCTCCAATTGAAAAAAATATATCTTAAAAAACAGAAAATAAAAAATAAAAGGAATGAGTGTGGGGCTCGAAAACCCTTAATTTTGCCTATAATTTAGCCTTTCCCCAATACCATAACACACAAATATGATTCTTTCATAATAGTATGCAATTGAGAGAAATTTGGAGTGAAAATCCATATCCATTTCCATATACTTTAAATGACACCATACCAGAATCATTGTATTTGACCTTTATTGTTGTTTTCTATTATGATATATGATTTTAGCATCTTTGTGTACCTCGGTACATATCTGTTTTGGACATGTGGGTAATTAACATTAAAAACTATTGGGATAATTAATGTCCACTTTTGTTGAGTAATTTAAAAATAGAAAATTCATCAATTGGGACAAGGTCCAGTCGTGAAGATGGTGGCATATCATGCCACCAATCAAGATTCAATTTTCCCCAAGACATGAATAAGCAGTCGGGGCCAACTACAAGTCTTGGTTGAATGACAGAGCAGTACCCCCCCTGTCATAGCAGCTTAGACGAAAGGAAGGGCTTGGTTAATAGTTCACGCCTCGAGGTCCATTTCGCCCGCCTAAGTATATATCTTTTGGTTCCCAAAATCTTTGGGTCATTTGTAAGCTTCTATTAAATATATAGGAAGAACTTTCAAGAAAACAAAAGGAAAGAAAGAAACAAAAGAAGTAGAAATCTTAAAAACACATGAAAACAAAATTCATACACAAGCAACGTCGAAAGAAAAGCTATAAAACGTTATTTTAAGATAGGACATCCTTGCCAACTACTTGAATTTTGCTTAGAGAATATTTTTTAATTTTACAATAAACAGGAATGATAAAAAAATTCAAATGTATTATATTAATTAACATCCACTAGCTAGGAATTCTGAGGTTTCCCTTTGATCTTTTATAAATAGGGTCCATAAGGCTTACAATTTTTTTGGATTTTTTTTATCAAACTAGAAAAGGTAGAAGAAAGAATGAGGCTCTTGGTTATCGGAATCTTCAAAATTTGAGCAGTGTGTGTCTCTACCTGCTTGACAAAAACTAAAAAACAACAAACAAGAATCAGTAAAAAATACCCTAAAACACTTTAAGAGTGTCTTTGGGACAACACTACAAATCCAGAAAAAATATACGTTAAATTACACTAGAACTTGCACAAACTAACTAAGACAATCTAGAAATCTTACCTTCTTAGGGTATTTGCTTGCCCTTTTGGGGCAGCAAATGAAAAGGCACTGGATTCCCGAATGTAACTTCTAAAAACCAAATAAAGAACGTTTCGTTTAAGCCTTTTAGATTCTCAATAAAATGACTTATAAATGAGGAACTTTGAACTAGATCTAGCTTATATATAAAGTTCAAAAATACTTAGTCAATCATAACTAGCATGCAACTCCTTTTCCTAACCACATACACTAAAAATGCATTAGAAAAGAAAATGTGCATCTTATTAGAAAACCCCTATTTTTGATAAATGTGTTTCTTTGGTATTTTGTGCTTTCCTGTGACTATTCTAAGTATGCTCATGACTGTTTGAACCAATACTGTGTTGCTTGTGACTGTCTATGGACATATTAGGTGTTTCCCTTGGGAACATTATTGTTTCCTGAATAGGGTTTATGCTATTGGTGTCTGCTATGTCTTCTTCGAGATGGAGATAGTGATTCTAGAAGTGTATAAGAGGATGTCATGAGGGTTTAGGGTGATTCCCTATCCCATTAGGAATTTCTATGGTTGTCGTGAGTGTTTAGGATGAATCCCTAGCTGCTCTTGATGCTTTCCATGGATGAGTGGATGAGTGGCATATTCAAAAACCAGAATCTACTACTACATGTTCCATCATGCAATAAGGATCGCAAATGAGATGAAATAAACTTTTCTAGGTTATCCTTCCCACATATGTGTCTTCTTTGCACTCAATTAAAAAGGACAATCAAGGTTTAGTAAATGAATACTTGGCTACATCTATATCTAGTGGTTGTGGCTGTGGGATGGATTTTTAACCTCCCCTACACACTTTCCATAAGTAACATGTTGGTTCCATCCTCAAAAAGGGAAAGTGGCCAAGGGTTTGTGCCATGATATTTACCTTGGAAAACAAATTGAAGACAGGAATATATATAAGAATGCCAAAATTCTACACCTAAGCAAAAAATAAAGAGGCTAACATTACTTGTGTCAAAAGAACTACATGATTGATATTTTATCTCTCGAATTACACTAGCTTCGCTCCTTTTGATGATAAAATATTCTTCATATACCAATAAAATAAATATTCCCTAACTTAAGCTTTTGACATCAAGATTTAGACCATAAGGACTTCTTTTGAATCTATATCTTGTGAGACATTTATCAAATTTAATGTATTAGGCCCTTGGGGATTTGTTTAACTTGTAAAGGTCATTTGCAAACCTGCACACTAGATGTTATTTATGTGCATCTTTGAATCTCTGTAGCTGAATTTTGATACATACACACCTCCTCCTAAATATCCATCAAGGTATGCACCCTTTACATCCATATAATAACATTTGTAGGAAAGCAAAGCTACCATGGCTAGATCCAATCTAATTGTGACCATCTTTGTTGTAATGAGATCCATAAACTGGGTATTTAATATTTTTGGTGAGGAAACAAAATAAATTAAAAAAGCTAAACCTACAAAATTTGACAAAAACGTAGTTTGTATTTTGAGATAAATTGGCTAAAGCATTTGTTATGGAACCACTTGATATCTATCTCGTGTTACAAGACTATGTGATGTACTGTTAAACTAGAGAATTATTGATATTCTTCAAGATAACAATATCACTATGATGTCATGCTTATAATTCTATCAAATATGTTTCTCAACATATTGATGTCACTAAAATTCCATGCTTATAAGTTCTCAAGATAATGATATCAATTCATTGGTTATCCGACCTCTATGAAGGAGACTTCATCGGATTTTCAACATCTATGTAGTGAAATTTGTTGTCAGATATCCATTAAATCTGACATATATGATATACTGCTCACGACTTCAATTCGTGGGTTATATGAATTTAGGCATGTTTAGAGGGAGCACAATATGAGTGCAGGTCGTTTATCCAAGGAAGCATTGGATATGAAGGTTGGCCTCCTCTCCTTCTCGTAACTTTTAGAAGGAGAAATCATTGAGGAAGGAATGATACAACTCTTTTAAGAGCATTTTGATTTATGTGGCATAGTATTTTTTGGTACTTTCAACTATGGTATACGTTAGCATCTTTCTTGTTTTGGCTGGGGATATAGATTTTGTTTTCATCCCCTAGGGGTGTGTTTTCTCCACCCTCGATGCCTCCTTGGATAAGTTGTTTGGGATCCTTATGTTTTCCCTGTGGTATTGCTATTTCAGTCATCTTGAGATTGTGGGTTCCGTCCCTCCTCTTGGGAAATTTTTTGATACTTATCTCCACTCGCATCTGGAATGACTTATTGTCAGGACTATGTACAAGTTACCTTTGATTCACTATTAAATATCAAGGAACACCTATTTTTCTTCTGAAAATAAGTTACAAAATATTAGCAAATGATTTTCTATATATATTGAGATCCGTAAACTGGGTCTTTAATATTTTTGGTGAGGAAACAAAATAAATTAAAAAATATACACCTACAAATTTTGTCAAAAACGTAGTTTGTATTTTTAGATAAATTAGCTGAAGCATTAGCTATGGAACCACTTGATATCTATATCGTGTTGAAAGACTATGTGATGAACTGTTATACTAGGGAATTATTGATATTATTCAAGGTATTTTTCAAACCTGTCTTCCTTGAGCGAGGGGAGTGTTACCACCTAAGTTGTACTTAGTGGTTTTTTATCAAGTGAGCATGGTGAACCGGACAAGGATAACTTGTTCGGACTTCAGAAGACCTTCAGTCTTGCTTCTGGGAAACTTTGTTGTACCATATCGCATCTTCATACCCCCTTGGGGGAGTTGTAATAAATGTTCTAGAATGATAGTGTCTGTAAAATACTCGGTCTCATAGACTTTATTTTTCAATCCGATCAGCCCAAGGTGTTTTTCCCCTTGGTTATTATGGGTTGTTGAATAAATGACTTATAATTTTTGAGTTTTTCACTCAATACCTCCAAAGTTGGGGTGGTCGGCTTGGCATTTAGGCATATTGAGGTTATTAGAGTCTATGTGTCAATGTATAAACATGCTAGGCATCATGGNTCTTTTTTTCTTTTTTTTTTTATTTTTTCAGTGTTTTTTATTAAAATTTAATTTTTCCAAAACTTAGGCTAGTTTTTAATAGTTTAATTGGAAAAATTTGTTTTATAATAAAAGTGGGCTCGAAATTCTGTTTCAGTCATGTAGGTGCTCATTTTCAAGCTAAGAGCACCCCGTACACCTATAGACCCACTATTTCCTAGTTTTGAGTGATTTTCCATCACTCGGGTCAGAAGTCCCCAAAAAATCAATAATATAAAGGAGCAAATCCAAAATCCTAGATCAATGGATTCTCAGCCGATTTGATTGAAATCAGTCATATTTGACAAATCCTTGACTGAAGGAGGTGATCTGGACAGATCCAGAGTTGAACTTCAGCATCCTTTATGGAGAATTTCACCCTCCCTCTCTCCTCCACACGTGTGGGCTCATCAGGATGAGTTTTGGTGGATGCTTCAGTCAACGGGTAGAGGTGTCAGTCAGATCATCTCTCCTATTGACAGTTGCACTCAGTGAGACTTAGATCAGGCTTAGTTAGACATAGATCAGGCATTGATGGACTCTCCTTCAGCTACAGTGGTCTATCTCCTTGGGATTTGCGCCCCCTCTAGGCTGGGGTTTCAATTTTGTATATAAATAAAGCTCAAGCTACCTCTTCCAAGATAGTTAGAATTGGGATTGAGGTGTTGTTTCTCTTGTACTGTGTTATTGTTTATTATTTTGGAATAAAGAAGCTTTGGAGGCAATATCTATGATGCAATTCTCTTCATGTGTGGATGGTGATTGTCAAATGCTTATGAGGTATAATCTATGTTATTTATCATTGCTTTTGTTGGTTAATTGTTGGCCTTGAAGAAGAGAGCCCCCTCCTGTTTGGGTAAGAGTTTATTCTCGTTTGATTTATGCTCTTACTGCTGTTTGTTTCAGATCTATTGGAGTTGGATGTATTTTAAGTTTAATTGCATGCTTTCCAATTATCTCTTCCAGCAACACCTATGTTTTAACCATTTGTTTGTGCAAGGATTTCTAAGTTGCAGGTGATCTCGCTTGTAGAAGAGGTTGAGCTGGTTTGCATCTTCCTCACCTTCAAGATCTTCTAAATGACATATTCCCTCGGTGTTTCACCAAAGCATACTCCAAATCCCAACATTCCCAGGTTTCCAGCACTCTTTCTCTCTCTTTCTCCTTCAAAAAATCAATTTTCTTACCTGGTTACTGGGTTCGAAAGCTTTGTTATAATTTGGATCTGTTATATCAAAGTAAAATTTACATATATATGCTATTTCAAAGCTCATAGTATAGATCTCAATTCTGAAAAGTATCATTAAGCATTCTAAATCTAGCATAAGGAAATCGTCCATTTTGCATGGCAAGTTAAGGAAAATCAGTAGGTTGCATGCTCTAGATTTCCTTTTCTATTTTAAAAAGATTAAATCCAGAAATCAGTGCATATTTCAATTCCTGCACAAATGTGCAAGCCAAGATCCTAGGAAATCTTGATTTCCTTGGTTCCTTTTTAACCTGTTTAGCTAGTTTTAACTTAATCTTTTTTTAGTTAAGGTAGGCTGATCCAAAGGTACTCTTAAAGTGATTTTGGGCATATGTTATTATAACGTGCTTGCTGGTTTTTAGCAGGTGTAACAGAAAATAAAGAAAGCTTTTGTTTGAAAGTGGCCTCGTGAGCGTTCAAATCCCCCCAGGGGTCTCCCCTTTCACTAAAATTTAAAAATTTTGGAAGGTTGTAAGATATTGATTTCATCCCGTATAAGGACCAAGAGGTTTATGATATTTTAGTTTGATGATATTGTGACCAATAATAATAAAAGAAAATATTTTTTGAGTACGCTCTTTCGAGCCCGCTCCCCATCCCCCCAAGGGGGATATGCGTCCATTTCACTTTTTTCTGCTCTAGTCTAGTACTGACATGTAGGATTGTATAATTTGATATAATTTTGCATTATTCCATATTTTAATTTCAAAATTAATCATACTACTTACCCCACGACTTCTCGATTGACCCGCAAGGGGAAAGAGATGCGTGGTAGGATGAATTAGGAAACCGACGTTGTGTATCTTTGATTCCTTTTTCATCAATTGTTTCATTAGTCATAATAAAATTAACCCCTCCTTGATTCCTCGATTGAGATCCACTTGGATCGAAAGAGGTTCCTGGAGGGTTTTCTTTTTAACAAGAACACCTATTTTAAAATTTACTAAAAATAACGAAGACTCCAGTGTGTATGCTCTATACTTGGCTGTGGTTCATCTGATCAGTCAAGATGCATCAAAATCATTTGAGTGACTATAATAATTAGGATTCACTCTCCCCAAATTGACAAACCATTAGCCAAAAATCCAACGCCTCGATCAAACCATTACGGTGGTAAAATACCCAAAGGAAGTGGGAACTCATGAAAAGTGACCTCAGGCCACCGATATCTGTTACACCTTCATATGCATTATGAAAAATAGCCTCAAAGACTCCATTCAACCCACATATTCCTTGCACGTAGCCGTGACGGTTTAGTTTTGGACATACTTCAAGTACCCCCTGGGTATATCTGGAGTCCCCTCGCCTAAGTTAAATTACTCATCTTCTTACATTAATTTAAAATTAACCAAGATAAAATTGCACAACATTCATTCCAACACTTGCAAGCACTCTTAATTGTTTTTCGAATCCATTTTCAAGGCACTGGTCAACTGTTTATTTCTTTCAATCTATATGTGATTGGGTGTCATTTTCGTGCTTACTTGTGATTATCTCATCATGTTATTTGTTTTTTACAATTGTTAAATCGAAACTCCTAAAAAACTTACTCTTTAATACCATCATCATACTAAATAATTTTGCCTTAGTAACTTAATAGGGTCTACCCCCCTTGGCTTCGTTAGGAGTTAAGCCTAAACAGAGGAGTCAAGAACAAGGTGACAGCCTTGACTCGAGACTTACCCTCGAGGACACACCGAGTGGCTTGAATATTTTTTCCACATAACCCAGGTGTGTGAAAGGTGGCAACAGGGAGTTTATGAAGGCTATAGGAAAGTGAGAAATCTAGTAGGTCTACAAGGGCTAGATCAACTAGATGTCAGAAGATCAGAAGAAAATTCAATAAACGCATAGAATTTTTTGTCATGGGAGGGGGGTCATGTTCCTATGATGATAAGACAATAGGAGACATCGAGGTTCCCTTAAGGTATAAACATCTAGTGAAACAATGGGTACAGAGGGATCTTCCTGATTTCAACAATGATTTTTGTGTTAATAAGAGGATATATAGAATTACACTGTCATCATTACATGGACTGGGGTTGTTTTTCATGGATGGCATAAAGGTCGGTTACAGCAGATGGATAGAATTGATGGAGTATGTTGGACCCTCTTACAGCTACAATGATTGGATGCATCTGGTCTAATATACACGAAGTATGCGTAGATATGGGTTGTCACCAAATTATTTATGACTAGAAGATAAAGATCAAAATAAAGGAACAACGTTGTACGTTGATGGAAGGCCAAAGACAATTGGGAATATTGCGGGGTTTATAAATAGTACACAACTAGGGTCTACACTTAAGCAACCCAACTGCATATTTGAGGGGTGTGAAGGAAACCATGTCTTTGTATGTGCCATTAAATCAATAGGTGCAGGGGAAGACCTACTTATTAATTACAATTTGAATCGAGTATATATAAACACGGTTAGTATGGATGTGGTACATCCAACAATTTACCCAACCTTTTATTAATTATTTTAACATCTTTAGGATTTTTATTTAGTAGATAATTGTAATTTTTTATTAAATTTTCTATGTTGACTTCGCAGGGAGGTGATCGAGGGCGCATCACCCCATATTTTATCATACATGATCAAGCAAAGTTCAATATCATACGCCATGATTCACCTTCGACTCTCAATTTCCCTTTAGAACTTATCTAGAGTCTAAGATCAATTGTGTCACCTTAAGTGCTAAAATATTTTATAAACTTTCTCATCTCTACTATTGTCCTTCAATATAGATATACCTAAAAATGGCAAATCTAGTACTTCTACAATGCTTATTATATTATGGGGGTTGGAAGTAGACAACAACCCAAATTATATCATATTTAAGACACCCTTGTAAAATTTTGTATAAGTGTGGTGAAGATGTCGCTCTGGAATTGAGATGGTGTTATAGAGTCATAGATGATTTTAATCTCATCCATAGATATATCTAAAACCACAACTTCATAATAATGAACTTGCTTATAAGTAGAGTTTACTTCATACGTGTTCCCTTCAATGAAATTGAAGAAAATTATTTGTGGAGATGTAAAGAAACTTCTATTTGATCGATCATTTAAACTTGCATCCATTTTCCAATTGCCTCCTTCCACTAACCAAATTCTACCACCTATTCCACACAAGGAAACTGCTCCAACTAAACGATCGATATCCAAATTTTGTCCATAATTGCTCCTCACAATAACCAACATAGTGTGAAATTCAGTCACAACAATCTTAAGACTAAAGCAGATATTTACAGAAGATTCAAGACAAATTTACACATAAAATGACATTAACAGTGTTGCGATTGGAGGTTGCAGCTGTATATTATCAATAATCAATAATGAGAGATGATACAATGTCATACAACTTGCATGAATGCAAGACAATTCGAATTCCTTGGAGGTCATTTGAATTGGATAGATGAGAGTAGCTTAAATGTCTGTTAGCCACACTAAACACACCAGTTAACCACTAGTCAAGCTATGATTGACTCTAACTGAGTCCTAACTGAATCGGAGTGCAATAATGACTGATTCTAACTGAATAGAAATCAAATACATGTCAAACAGTAGGTGGGGGTGCATCTCTAACTCAAGTAAGCTCTGATGAAGTGAACTGAACTGAAACTAGACACCAGAAGTTATTGGAGGCACCTTAAATCACTCCAGTTAACTCAAATCATCCAAAAATAGACAATTAGATGAGAAGGCGCCTTTCCAACTCAACTTAACTGATTGTTAGGTGAAACAACATTCAATAAAGTAATTGATGCACCTATGACAAGCATATCACCCTATTTGTTATCCCTTATTGAAGGAGGAAGCCTAGTTATCCTCCCTGATTGAAGGAGGGCATGGGTGTGCTGATGCTAACGGCAGGACTATGCTGGTGTGCTGATACTGATCTTAGTAATTTGAGTCAATTAACTTAGGATAGTGGGTAATTAGGCCAAAATTGACCAAATAGGTGTGTGGATTGGATGATGACTCCAACACCCCCCCTTAAGCTATACTCATGTGGAGGAGTAAAAGCTAAAATGCTAGGGCCCCGACAACAAAGTCCATAGGTCACCTTGTACAAAAAAGTAACTCTAAAATGCTCAAATAAAATGCTAAGTGAGGAAAGAGGGAAAAACCCCCCCTCAAGTTGAACACTGAATAAGTCACTGCCTTCACCCTGATGAACTCACCCCCAATAGTGAACGAAGGTAAGTGAACTTTTTCTCAGTAAATTTCTTGGTGAAAATATATGTAATCTGCTCATCTGTAGGGTAGTATTGCAAAACAATTGTCATGTCATGCACCAACTCCCTAATGTAGTGCATGTGGATCTCAACATGTTTGTTCTTCTATCACTGAATTGGATCCGATGAGATCTTGATAGCACTTCGGTTTTCAAAAAATATGAATGTGGACAAATCACTACCAATATCAAACTCTGAAAGAATTCCTTGCAGCCAAACTGCTTGGACGCAAGCATTCATTGCTCCCCTGTACTCGGTCTCCGCTAAAGACAATGCAATGGCAGCCTAATTTTCACTAGACCAGAAAATGGAGACACCACCAAACATAAAAACATACCAGGAAGTGGACTTCCAATCTATGGAATCCCCTACCCACTCTGAATCTATAAAATCGACCAACTTTAGCTCAGAATCTGCAGCATAGTGAATGTCGTAGGATCGAGTGCCCTAAATGTACTGAAGGATCCTCTTGGATGCCTTCAAATGGATCTCATGAGGCTGCTACATATATATTGGTACAATTCATGGCATAACAAATTTCAGGCCTTGAATGTGTCAAGTATAGCAAGCTTCTAATCAACTGGCAGTAAATAGTGGAATCCATGGGTGGAGTGGATTTTCCCTCTTCAAGACTGATTCTTGGGAGGAAAGGAAATGGTGCAGCTTTAAAATCAGCCATGTTAAACTTAATTAATAGGTCTGAAACATATTTTTACTGAGTTACCATTATCCCATCAAATTCTTGTGTGATCTCAAGCCCCAAAAATTGTTTCAGTAGGCCCAAATCATTCATTTCCAAAGCATCATGGAGAGCAGTTTTTATAAAGGAAATCGAAGCAAGTGTGCTTCATGTTATAAAAATATCATCAACATATAATACTATGATTGGAATATTACCTTGATAATTCTGCTAATATACATTAGGATCATATTTGCATCTTTGGAAGTTCTGTGAAAGCAGAAAGGCATTCATTTTGGCATACTAAGATCTTGGGGCCTGTTTCAACCCATATAATGATTTCTGTAATTTAAAAACCAAGGAAGGATATGATGTATAGACCTCATGCTGATTCATATATATCTCCTCTTACAGGTCTCCATGAATAAAATCACTCTTGACATCCATGTGATGCATCTCCCAGTGCTTGGATGCGGCGATGGCCAAAACTAGTCTTATGGAATCCATGTTTGCCATCAGTGCAAAGGTCTCATGATATTCCACTCATTGGAATTGGGAGAACCCTTTTGAATCCAAATGTACCTTGTACTTTCAATTTTTTCCATCTGCAGCTACCTTTTCTGATACACCCACTTGCATTGAACTAATTTCCTCCCAGGTGCATTTTTTCAAAGAGAATTGAATGCTTTGTCCATAGCAGCGTGCCATCTCGGGTAATTATGACCATGGTAGAAGGACTTGGGATCAAACCAAATCATCATATAACATGTCTTGGACAGCAATGAATCATTACAAGAGAGAGAAATACCTGCTCTTTGAAAATCAGACCGTGTTCTTCTTGGATCAGTAGGATTTCCAATGTTTGTCCCGGCGGAAGAGAATGTCTTTTTTTCCCAAGTTGGGAGATGAGTGGACACATCAGAATATGATTATGAACCTGATATATTTTTATCACTGATATCATACATAATATCTACAATATCATATCTTTCACTCCCATTTTCATCATTCAAATGATTTGCAGAACACGAAGGAATTTCTGCAGTTTTCTCCTCGACTAGTTCTACCTCTTGGAAAGGTTCTTCAAAACGGACACTTCTCTCCATGAATATCTATTTGGTTCTTATATTCATAATTTTGAATCCCTTTTATTCTTCTGTATATCCAATGAAAAAACATACAATACTTTTTGGTTGCAAATATTTCCTCTTGTCAAGCGGAATTCGAGCCCATGCAGTGGACCCAAAAACCTTAAAATTTGACACATCCGGTTTGTGTCCAAAATAGGATTCGAAAGGAGTATTTTCTTTAATGAAAGATTTAAGGCCTATATTTTGAATGTGAGAATAAACATTCATAGCCTCATCCCATATTTTTTCATCCAAACCTTTGGCTTCCATCATGCAAGTAGTCATCTCTTTGAGGGCCCGGTTTTTCCTTTCCGCTACATCATTTTGTTGGGGTGTGTAGGGAATGGAGTGTTGGATTTGGATCCCACTGTCAGCACATATTTGTAGAAATTCAGAATTTATATACTCTTCTCCATTATCATATCTGAGAGACTTTATCATCCTCCCAAAGGCATTCTCAACCAATGCTTTAAACTCAATGAATCTTTCTAAAACTTCAGATTTTTTTTTTTAGGAAGAAAACCCAAGTGTATCTAGAAAAGTCATCGATGAAGGTGAGTACATACCATGAACCACTCATGTATTTTGTATGAATTGGTCCTCTGATATCATAATCAATCAGCCCCAAAATACTTTTCGCCTGGCTTTCCTTTCACCGATCAAACTTGTGCTCATGGTGTTTGCCGACAATGCAACCTTTGCAAATTCCATTGGAAGTTTTGATGGTTGGGAGGCCTTTAACCATGGAATGTTTCTAAATTTTATGCAAGTATTTTTATTTCAAATGACCAAATATATCATGCCATAGCCTACTAACCTCATTCCCATGAGTCAGAAGACCAGTGGGCTTTGCATCCGCCACAAAATTGGAAAACTCATAGGCCTTAGCATGATGATTTGATATGATTGTTGCAATGAGTTTCCCAGATGCAATCTCTATGATTTCAACATCATTCGGGATGAAAGTAACTCTCTTGGGAACTTTGGTGTGTGTCATTTGATATACACTCAACAAATTGGAGGACAAGGAGGGTACATATAGAACATCAAAAAAGATGCCATGTTCAAGTTTTACAGTACCTTTGCCTTTCAAAATGATATGAGAATCGTCTCCCATGTGGATGGGAATTATTTTTTCGGTCTCCAGGGATGAGAAGAATTCTGTTGTTTCCAGCATATGGTTCGAAGCACCATAGTCTATGAGGAGAGATCTAGGCTTTGAAGTTCTTTTCATGAGGGCATGTCCTCTTTCTAGATGGATGTCCCAATCATGATTATCTCTCTTCCAAAGACTCTCTGGAATATTGATGTTGTTCCTCTCAAGGAGAAGATGCATCTCATCAATATTTTTCTTCATGCACGCATCTTCAGGATGAAATCCTTTCCCGCAATAGGAACACTTGACTTTTTCTTTTCCTTGGTTTCCTTTGTTCTTGTGCTTCTTTGAGCCGGAAGTCTCTTCTTACTATTGGTTCTTCTCCTTTGGCTTCAGAGCATCAAACTTAGTATTTTAATTATTTTTCTTTCCTTTACCCTTTGTATCTTTGGGCCCCGAAGAAAATAGTGCTTGACCTTTGGAGGATCTGATGATCCCCATCTACACAAGCTTGTCATGCTCATTTGTGAAGGACTCAATGAAGGCAATGAGAGAAGGAATTTTCCAATTCGAGGTTGTTAGCTTCTTGGTATGGAATGTGGAAACAAATACTGAGTAATCCGATCCAAGTTTTGAAAGAATGGAGATAATGAGATGATCATCCTCTTTCTCCACTTCACACTGCTTCAACTTGAGAACTAGGTGCTTGAATTTGGTGAAGACTTCATTGAGATTTTTGAAATTGCTTGGGTGAAGATAAATCAGCTCATTCTCTAGCCAATAGATCCTCATGTCATCCTTCTTATCAAGGATATCAGCAATTTTATCCCAAATTTCCTTCGGATTCTTCAATCCATTGACATGGAAATGAAGATCTTTGTAAATCGACAGGCATAGAAACCCAAAAGATTCATCCATTTTGTTCCAGTATCTATCTTTGTCTACAACTTGGTCTGGCTCCACCTAGGTGTCCATTGTGACTCTGTAGAGTCCATTGGCGCACAATTGAATCTCCATATCTCCCTTCCATTGTTGGTAATTGAAAGGAGTAAGAGGATCCACAGAAGAAGAAGCCATTTTTTTGTTGTAGCGAATGCAGTAGAAGTCTTCCAAAAAAACCTACAAAAACACAAAAATGGCATTGTAAGTTCAAATAGCCTGCATTTTTTAGGTTTTCATCACACCCAGCTTAGTCAATCAAGCAAGCTTGATCAACAATTCCTTTTCTTAGGACTTATGTGGTAAACCTTCGACTTCTGGTGCAGTGCTGGAATTTTTTATCTTTTTGCTCAAATTGCATGCTATATCCATCAAAAATCTTGTTTTTGAAGAAGAGCTTCGTCCCTCCATGGCTCTAATACCATGTGAAATTTATCCACAACAATCTTAAGACGAAAGCATATCTTACAGAATATTCAAGACAAATTTACACATGAAATGGCATTAACAATGTTGCAATTGGAGGTTGCAGCTATATATTATCAATAATCAATAATGAGAGATGATATAATGTCATACAACTTGTATGAATGCAATACAATTTGAATTCCTTGGATTTCATTCGAATTGGATAGATGAGAGTAGCTTAATTGTCTGTTAGCCACACTAAACACACCAATTAACCACTAATCAAGCCATGATTGACTCTAACTGAGTCCTAACTGAATCGAAGTGCAATAATGACTGAGTCTAACTGAATTGAAATCAAGTGCATTTCAAATTGCAGGTGGGGGCACATCTCTAACTCAAGCAATTATAAACCTTTTATGTCAACCTTACCTTCCCTCATTATCCATCAATCACAATTAACATTGATTTGTTCCCTAAAATGAACTAAATCTAAGACAATATTCACCTCATACCTTAATGTCACAACACCAAAATAATAATAACATGTAACAGGGCTAAGCGATATGGTATTATAGGTTTGCAATGCTAGTTGCATAGCTCACGAATCCAAAGGTTTGTCCATCTCTATATAGATCTCTCCTTAATCTGAAGATGTCCTCTTATGAGTAAAAAATGGAATTTCACCCACATCATCAAAGGAATCATGAGAATAACCCATTATCTCAATTTCCTTGTCCATTCAATAATAGACCCAATCACATAGAAACATTGACAACAAATTTGAGGTTGCTTGAGTGGGCCTAATGTGAAGAGCATGTGTTTCCTCCATGGTGGTCATAAGTTGGAATATAGTAGGGGTTAGGGCATGCACACTTCCATGGATTAAGGAATCCTTAGCTTTCCCATTTACGAGCCTTTTAACCCCGAACTCTACTTCATCTAATGTAAAAACATCCTCCTTTGTAATAAGGGTTTTTAATGTTGTCATAAGACACTATCCCCAAACCTGCTCCAAGATTCCCAATTTCTTAAATTCACTTCCATATATTTAGGATTCTTCGTGTGCTTGAGAATAAGATGAATGTGAGCATATAATTGGAATAAAATTGAATGTGAAGGTGGTGAGAACAAGAAACATAAGATGAAGGTGGTCAAAAACTTCTCCCATATAGCTCCTCAGGCAAGGGATGTGCTCAAGCACATGAAGAATCCTAAATATATGGAAGTGAATTTAAGAAACCAAAAGAGTAAATGTTGAGCATCAAATCCAATTAATATTGATGATATAGTGATAAGCATATATAAATCTCTAGCATTTGTTTGCATAGTTTCAGGCATTAAGGAAACATAGTTTTAGGCATTAAGGCAACATACTACATTTTAAATGTCATTAAATCCTAATTGTTAGTTTTGATTTGTCACATTAAGAATTGAGAGGAAAGTCATGCTTTTGAATCTTAATCAGAATTGTGATTTGTTTCATAAATATGGAAATATTTTTGTTGCCAAGAGATAAAAAAATTGTTTTAGATTTGTATACAACCAAATGTGTAGCTAACGTTTCAAAATACAATATTTTTTCCTATGGTTTACAACAAAATATGATTTACAATCTTTTGTTTAGCTCTATGAAATAATTATTCTTTACATAGAAGGGAAAATTTGGCATTTGTCCAATTTGAACTTCGATTAATACTACTTGCTTTCTCATTAATGTGTAAGTAATAATATTATTTGCACATTCCCCCCCAAGAAAGAAATCATTATATTGATATTTCAAAGTTTGAAATCAAATATACATTTTATGTCCAAATAGGTAATCTTTAAAAAATGAAACTAACCCTTTTAGTGTTTGCAAGCACACTTCGTGTTCTAACATATTATGGTCATCCAAGTTCGAACACAACAATTTTTCTAAATATTTCCCTAAAAAAACTTCATGGTCTCATATGCATCCAGATGACATGATAAACTTCAGCTAGATTTAGAAGTTGGCAGGACAATGCCTCCCTTGAAGAATTGTTCAGTAAAGGTACCCTCTTATAAGAGTAGAACATCCTATGATACGTTGTAAACTTTGGTGTTTAATTCTCTATATAAACATGTAAAGGAAAGATCATGAAAATGTGATTTTACCTCTACAATCTTATTCATAATAGGTTTTAGGTCAGAATTTCTAATATGGTGATTATGCTTGACCCACTCTATTACAAGATTTGATTCACCTAAAACTTGTAAATGGTTAATCCTTTGCCATGTGTTGTCTTCAAAAGTATCCATAGAGTGTATATTTATATACCTTGTTTCCATTTCCATTCCCAGCAACATTTCATAGACAAATATAATGTCAGGTATCAATAAAAATTATCACTCCAACCCCACAAAACCTTGGTACCCCCTAACATGCCTCACTAAAAAATCATTAGGGCTTTTCTTTGTCTATGTTTAGAATGTGTAGAATATTTGGCTTTTTTGTCTTTAGTCGCTTTGTATTTCCTTCATAAGTGATTTTTATCTTGTGTGCTACTTACAAAGTTGTCATATACATATCTTGAAATATCATAAGATTCCTAGACATATATATACCATATGTAAAGACACAAGATAGGGCCCTATGGACATTCACAACTTTGTTTGTAATCTATTCCAGTATACTTTCTTCTAAATTCCCATTTTCCCATCTCACCTTAATGCCCAAATCTTTGGTAACCTCTTGTGAAACAAGACCTAAAAAGGAACAATATACAAACAAATGATTTATTAGTTCTTCACGTTTTTTTACAAATAATGTATCTATTTGGACCAATCCAATTCTTTCTTTGACAATTGTCCTTAGTTAGTAGCTTATTTTCCCAGGCTAGCCAAAGCACTCTTATGGATATTTATAAGAAAGTACGTTTTCACACATCCCTCCACCACCAAACTCTAATTCTAGCCCATTCTCCTTCAGTTTTTGTTGAATAGCCCAATTTAATTGTATAATCTCTAATGCCCTTGTTATTTTACAACTTAAGAATATCCTCATAATTATTTAGTAGTATCATGATGTGTGAGTGCAACTTCATATACATGCTTCATTCCTCTTATAATGGTATATTGAGGAAATCAATTGATTTCCACCTTTGGATTCGATCAAATATGTCCCTTTGTAACTCTACCTCTCTTAGTTGAAGTATCCCCTTCTCATTTAAGACTTCTAATAACGCTTTACAGATACTAAAGTTTCTCTTTACTCTTATCTAGTGTTGTTCCCCAATTCTAATGTTTCGTTCATTTCCCACTTACTAGCATATCCACTTTCAAATCATGGGGTAAACCTTATTTAGGGTTTTCCAAACCAAAGAGGCTCCAAAGGGTTTTTTGTTATACCAAAATCCTGTCACCACCATGTGATAAGACATTTGATTTACATATTTTCCCTTAAATCCCAGCACTTGGAGAGAAAACCCATGTTGATTGTCAATCTTTCATAAAAAAACTCAACACCGTGCTTTCCTTGTTATCCATGAGTGGTACCTTGCTTGCATCACCTGTACCTTATTTACCATAAGTGGTGCCACTGCTTATAGCCTTTGGCCCATAACCATTTATTACCTGAACCGCTCTGTCATAAGAGGCAAAAGCCGGTACCCTGGGTAAAATGGGAAAAAAGAGAGGTTTCTCGAGGCTTCTAGATCATGAGCCACGTGTCCTCTCTTATCCCTAACATTATGTGTCAGTTGAGCTTGAGATCCCTCATCATAGGATCTTAGAGGCCACCTCATCCACAAATCTCTCAACCATTCCTATCCATTGAGCCTTATAAATACAAGTGTTGAGGGGGGAACTATAGAG
This sequence comes from Pseudotsuga menziesii, assembly GCA_001517045.1. Taxonomy (NCBI): domain Eukaryota; kingdom Viridiplantae; phylum Streptophyta; class Pinopsida; order Pinales; family Pinaceae; genus Pseudotsuga; species Pseudotsuga menziesii. Next base: position 198,774 of record LPNX010149473.1, read on the forward strand.
GTATTGTTATGCTATTGGATTGACCACTTGGCCCAAGCCATTGGAGAGCATAGAGAGCTAAGTTGGAGCTTATGGGGATGAAGTGTTGGTTTCATGTAGATGCATGTAAACACTAAGGCTTAATTGGTTGTAAACTTCTCCATTTTATTCTAATGCAAAGCTGATTTCCATCCCAAATTACTGTTGTTGTTTGATTTCACATGTAAATGTTGTTGGATTCCTTAGTCACTGACATGGATTAATAGATTATGTTCGGGAAGCTTTGATGTGCTTGCGTGTTTAATCTGATTGCAGGTACACAGGTTTACTGTCAAAGCAGGAATTCCAGGTATCTACGATATCCAGGGAGGGTCTTCATCCTTTGTCATTCATTTGTTCTGGATCTGAACCATTCAGACCAGAGGAACAGCTTCTAACCGCAGAAGGTGAAATATTCCTGCTTACAAATCTGGTGACTCTACTGGGGAATGAATATATGTATCAGTTGATCTGATCTTCCTTGGTTCTTCAACTCTTGTCTGAATCCAGGCTCCTTCTCCAACTCTCTTCAGTCAAATATGCTATCTGACTCAGTGGAGTTTGGTTTGAAACTTTCAGATCTGTCTAGATCTGAATTATTTCGACTTTATATGCTCTTTTTTACTGTCAATTCATCAATATTTACCTTGATTTGATCAATTTCTAATTTTATTTTTTGTTCTCCTTGTGTTTTGGATCTATTCAGGGAACCGCACATGCTCTGTTGGCAACAAGCGGTGCCACCGCCTGAGTCCAGTTAGCAATACGCGATGCCACCACCTGAATCTAGTGAGCAAGAAGTGGTTCTGCCTCAAAACTGCCTGTCAAAGGCTTCATCTGCGCGGTGCCAGGTAGGCCTTGTTCTAGACTTTGTATTTTGATTTTTGTATGTATTTTGGCTTACTTTTTTATTGTTATATTCCCTTTTCATTCAAAGAGAGTTTGTGTTTCTTGCATTAGATTCTACATCCTTTTCTTTTCTTGAAACATCTTGCTCTTTTCCGTAGATATTATTCATTGGAATTGGAAAATATACATTTCATTTTCATGAGTAGGTTTTTGGTTTGTTTTGGACTTGGAATGCGTGAGTGATCCATGTTGTTTTGAGTCTTTCTTTTCGTGGGTGATTCTTGTTTCCTTTTGCATGCTGATTTTTCCAATGCTTGGTAGGAAAGATTGGTTCTTCATTCCCTTGTTTGTTTCAAAGCGAAGTTTTAGTTTTCTCTCTCTTTTGCTTTATTCACAAGTTTGTTGAACGATTTTCTTCTTGTTTTGCGCATGATTGTTTGAAATTCTAGATCTTACTTTCATTAAGAACAAATATATGTTTTCAGCTTTGCGTGCATTAGATTTAGTTTTGTTTGGAAACGTTAGTGAAGTCATCTTTCCATTAATTTTTTATGCATCTTTTTCAAGCATGAAAAGATAGGAAACATTTCTGGTTTATTTATGTTAAATGTTCTCTAGATCTCTTTTTTATTTGCTTTGAAGATTTTTGGGGGTGCATTGATATTTCACTTTTCGTTTGAAAAGATAGAATTGCATTTGCATTTGGGTGTGCATTTTTGGGAAGAAAAGTAAATCTCTCTCCCTCTCTTAGGTAGAATTTCATTGAAGAGGAAAACTTGCATTGTCATATAGATCAGTGTGCATCTTCTTTAAATTCAAGTTTTCACTCCATGTTTCCACCTAAACGCACAAGATAAAATTAACGATAGTACTAGGTTAAAACTTTTAGCAATTTGAGTGATAAGTTAGAGACATCTTCGGGCGTCGTTAAGCATAGGAGTTGTCGTTACTCATCCACATTACATCCTAGGTCTCGCGCTATTCTTCCACGTACCATTGGTATATAGAACAGCCTTTCACGTACCCTTGAGTTATATAGAAAGGTACTTCACGTACTTGATTGTATATCGAAAGGCCCCTTGTGTATGGTTATGAATTAGATAGTACTGCTACTGATTTGAGCTCCCACGTACCTTGCGTATATCAGGAGACCCTTTTAGGAATCCTCAAACCATCTGAGTTATCCTTTTGGACTATCCTGTGAGGTTCTTGACTCTTATCCACTCCTTTCACATGTTTGCTTGTTGCTTTTAGTTTGAGTAGTACTTGCTTGTGCATGGTAGTTAGGGGGTTATTAGAGAGTTTAGAGATGGAATCCCAATCTGGGACTACCAATCAAGAGATCCATTTCCAAGGTGTACCTTTTGTATTCCCTCCAAGTGAAAGTATTGGTCCTCCCTTTATTGCCACTCTAAATCTTCCTAGATTAACTATAGGATTACCGGTCTGGATGTTTAATTCGGTAATTCTTGTTACACCTAATGTCTCAAATGTTACCTCTCCTTCGGGAAAGGATCGACCTCAACCCAATCCCTCTCTTTCTTCGTTAGTTGTTGCTTCATCCCTTTCTTCTTCTTCACTTGACCAAAGCTCTATGGTTAGTAGTCTTGTGGATAAGAAGAAGAAGAAAGGGAAGGGTAAGAAGAATAAGGATAAGAAAGAGAAAAGGTAGCAACCATCTGCTCCTGATGGTGCCCGTTCTAAGAGAACACTCAGAAAACCCAAGTTCCCTTGTAAGCTTTGCAAGGGGGACCACCTTCTTAAGGAGTATCCCAGTCTCTCCCATGTACAAGAAGAGTGGTCTAAAAGGTACAAACCGTCTATGTCATCAACCTTTGATTATCATGTTGACGATACTCCGTCAACCAATGACCCATTGCTAAAAGGTCGTAAGGGTAAAGTCTTATATCCTTGTTTAATATGCAAGGCTATGCATCGTACTTTTCTTTGTCGAAGCATGGATGAAGCTTCGTGTTGGTTGGAAAATATTACTGATCATCAACAGGTGATTCCAACAAGTGATAGTAAATTATCCCTCGATTCCTCACTGGTTGACCAAGAGATCAATTCAGTTTCATCTATAATTGATCCCACTCTTCCTTCAGAGAATGAAGTGGTCAATTCGATGTCATCTCCACCCGATCCCGCTCTTTCATCAGAGAGTGTTAAGACTGAAGTAGTCTCGTTGACCAAATATTCATCTCGTTCTTCTCTTCCAATAGAGAATGAACTCAATCCTGATGAAGTTTTTATGCTTCATTATGATTGTTCTCGACAAGAGGAAATTTTGTATGTTTCAACAGAACCCTCTCTGAGTAGTGAGGTCATTTCCTTTGACTGGAGTAACCTAATAGAGTCTCATCTTCATTTGAGTGTTCCTTTCCAGATAGTTGTGAATGTTACTACTAGGAGAATACTTCATACTATTGTTGATGAAGGGGCTTCTATTAGCATTCTATCATTAACTGCTTGGCAAGCTTTAGGTTCTCCTCAGCTTGTGCCAGCCACCGATTAGATACTGGCTTTTAATCAAATACCTACTGCACCTTTAGGGACCCCTCCTTATTTACCTATTACATTAGGAGGGAAAACTGTCTGTATTGATGTTATGGTGGTCCAAGGTCCTTTAGATTTTAATCTACTCCTTGGACATGATTATGTTTACTCCATGAAAGCCATAGTGTCCACACTCTTTATAGTTATGCATTTTCCCCATGATGGGAAGATTGTGACCATTGATCAACTTTCCTTTGTTACACCTAACCATCGCATTACTCCTAGTAATCATACTGCCCTGAATGTGCCGCATGTTCTTATGGTTCCTTCACCTTCTCCTAGTTAGATTTTTCCCATCATAGGTAAAATCGGCAGCATGGCTCTAGTCTATGGAAATCATAATGGAGCTAAGCTGCTAGATTTTATGTAATGGGGGCAACCTACCAAAATCTGGATATCATGTTGGATAGGAGCAGGTTAGAGAGCATAGTTTACTTTTGGTTTCAAGCTCGTTAAAAAATAAAACCACTCCTCAAGCATAGTTTACCTTTTGGTTTCAATCTTGCATAAAAATGAAACCATGTCACGAGCATATTTCCCATTCTGTTTCAAGCTCGTTAAAAAATGAAACAAATGCCTTTAAGAAAATTTCCCATTCTATGTCAAGCTCGTTAAAAAATGAAATATATATCCTCAAGCATAGTTTACCATTTGGTTTCAAGCTTGCATAAAAATGAAATCATTCTTGAGCATAGTTCATATTCTATTTCAAGCTCGTTAAAAAATGAAGTAGGTTTCCTTAAGCATAGTTTACCTTTTGGTTTCAAGCTTGCATAAAAATGAAACCATGTTCCAAGCATAGTTACCTTCTGTTTCAAGCTTGCGCAAAAATGAAACAGATCCCCTTCCCTTGAGTCGAGTCTTCACTTTAGTGTTAGAACTTGAACCTTCTTTTCACCTACCTGATTCTCGTTCTTCCTACCCCCTTGGTGAACATTTTCACATTAGTAACCAGGTTTTTAGGTTGGGTATGGAAGAAGAATCATCAAATGAAATGAATCTTGGGTGCATGTCGAGCCCCTAGCAACCATGTTAGGGGTAGGCTTCGCTAGCAATCATGCTGGGGACAAGATTCCAACCTCTGTATATCATGTTAATGGGATTTTTCAAGCATAGTTTACCCATTGGTTTCGAGCTTGCATAAAAATGAAACCAATCTTCGAGCATTCTTTCAACTGATCTTTGAGCTCATTAAAAACAGTAAGATGGTGTTGAGCTTACTTTTCATTTTTCATGCTCTGGTTAAAACATGAAAAGTGGTTTGAGCTTAGTTTATTACTTTTTCATGCTCTAGATTCAAAGATGAAAAAGGATAATAGAGTCCTCTTTAAGCTCTTTTTGGACTCTTAAAATGTGAAAAGATAGTCGAGCGATATTGTCTTCTTCACGCTTGTTAAAGCATTTGAAGAGTCATCTCTCCGACAGTACGTTATCTCTTTTTCAGTTCAGATATACTATTTATGAAAAAGGAACACTCCAGCCAATCATGACTAGAAGAGTTCTCTAAGGTATGATTTTACACTTTTTCGGGCCTTAGAGACTAAATCATACGAAAAAGGACCCCTCTGGAGTCTTCTTCTGTAATCGTTCAGACTCTATAAACATGAACGATACCGATTTTTCTTTCATTGGACTCGTTAAATTAAACATTGAGAGACTCGTTTTGGGAACAAACCCCTCCTCTCTCAGGTTCGTAAAACATATGAGTCTGGACTTGTCTTCTGATGAGATATATCGAGTGTTTGTTACCCTCTTTGAACTCGTAAAACCAAAAAGAGGCACTCATCGATCATGATGGGGAAAATGGGAAAGGAATCATTTTGCAAATAAATGGCAGTAGTTTGTCGTTACCTTTGAACATGGCACTTGTCTGCACACCATGTCAGTCAATTGAGTATTCAACTAATCTCCGTCATGATCCACTTTCATGAGTCATGCCACTCCTTTGATTCTTTCAAAAGAATGCATTGTCCATTGTCGCATTGTGTGTCCATCCCATCTAGTCATGCTACCAAGTCTTGTTTCATGCCGCCCGATGTTCAAAAGGAAGTTGAAGAAGTTTACCTCTGCAGTCAAAACAGTTTCTGTGTCAGTACTTTTGAGTCATTCTTGTGGTTACTACATTCACATCATTCCAAAACTATGTTCCAAGTTTTGTGTCATTGATGTGGGACTCGTCATGACCCTCCTTCGACGAGACTATTCCCGTCGACATCAACTCATCATCCGATAAATAGTCTTAGTAACAAAAACTTAGTACCTTGAGATCTGTATGCCTTAATGACAGATTCTCTTGCTCTTGACATAGGTTCACATCATTGACCTTTGATCAATAGAATCGACTGGGTGTTCGACATCAGGACATCTATTCACACTCAGTAGATTGTACTAGGGTAACTTGGGAATCATTGACATCAATGGTGATCTCCCTCGCACTTGTTAACGGTTCACATCATTGGCCAGTAATCAAGTGGTTTCTACCATGTTCGACTTCAGATCATTGTAATCACATGGATAGAATCATACTTTGTGGAAGACAAGACAAATATCTCGGGTATTTATTTAAAGCGCTCATTGTTTTTTCCCTAGGTTGCGATGGAGTTTTGTATATCTAGCATGGATCCACATTTGTATGGTCATGGCTATGCTCAAATTTGCGTCTAGATGACATAGATCTACATTGTATGTCTGGTAGCTATGTCTAATTTTGATTCCTTTATCACATGGATCTACGATGTATTATAGTATCCATGCTTGTTTATTCCTCCCATGGATCTGCCTTGTATTGGTCTGCAGCCATGAGTTGGTTACTTGTGTCTATGAGTCAAAAATATTGATGTACTATAGATGCCTACTTGACGACATGCTCCGATCAAGCTGACATTTTCACCTCGTAGCGATGACTTGTTCTCTCAAAGCTCTCATTTATCGCATCCCTCTAAGACTCATGCTTTGGGGGGCATCTTGTTATACCAAAATCATGTCACCACCATGTGATAAGACCTTTTATTTACATATTTTCCCTTAAATCCCAGCACTTGGAGAGAAAACCCATGCTGATTGTCAATATTTCATAAAAATACTTAGCACCACGCTTTCCTTATTATCCATGAGCGATACCTTGCTCACACCGCCTGTACCTTGTTTACCATAAGCGGTGCCACCGCTTATAGCCTTTGGCCCATAATCATTTTTTATGTGAAATTCTCTGTCATAAGAGGCAAAAGGCAGTACTCTAGGTAAAATGGGAAAAAAGAGAGGTTTCTCGAGGCTTCTAGATCATGAGCCTCATGTCCTCTCTTATCCCTAACGTTGTGGGTCAGTTGAGCTTGAGATCCCCCATCATAGGATCTTAGAGGCCACATCTTCCACAAATCTCTCAACCATTCCTATCCATTGAGATTTATAAATACAAGCTCATGTCAATGGTTGAGGGGGGAACTATAGAGGTAATTTTATGCTATTGGATTGACCACTTGGCCCAAGCCATTGGAGAGCATAGAGAGCTAAGTTGGAGCTTATGGGGATGAAGTGTTGGTTTCATGGAGATGCATGTCAACACTAAGGCTTAATTGGTTGTAAACTTCTCCATTTTATTCTAATGCAAAGCTAATTTCCATCCCACATTACTGTTGTTGTTTGATTTCACATGTAAATGTTGTTGGATTCCTTAGTCACTGGCATGGATTAATATATTATGTTCAGGTAGCTTTGATGTTTTTGCGTGTTTAATCTTATTGTAGGTACATAGGTTTATTGTCGAAGTAGGAATTCCAGGTATCTACGATATCCATGGAGGGTCTTCATCCTTTGTCGTTCATTTGTTCTGGATCTGAACCATTCAGACCAGAGGAATAGCTTCTGTCCGCAGAAGGTGAAATATTCCTGCTTATATTTTTTTATAAATTTATACAAGGTCGTCGATTTTTCGACATATTTGGAGTGGCATTTTTCGTCGGATATCCATCCAATCCGACGACTATGCTACACTACCGACGTCTTCGTCGCCAGTTATCTGACTGGCATGAAGGAACAGTCGTCGGATTTACGACCTTTAAGTGGTGAAAGAGGTCGTCAAATATCCATCAAATCCGATGACTATGCTACACTACCAATACCTTCAGTATGTCGGTTAGCCGACAAGTATTAAGGAGATTCGTCAGATTCCATAGTGGAGTTATGCATTAGATATTTGACAAAGATGAAGGAGACGTCGTCGATTGTCCAACCGATATGGAGTGACATTTGAAATCATGTGAAATTCAATCAACGCTTTAAAAGAAAGGAGATTGTTGAATTTTCATCATCAATATGTCGAAAATCAGACATTTAGGCCGTCGAAATTTGTGGTCAAATTCACTTGTGTCTTATCACCATTATTTATATAAGAGTGGTGGAAAATATTTATCCCACGTGTATTATGGGATGTGGTCATCCATACCTCCAGCAAATATAATAGAGGTGGAGGAGAATCATTTGAGACATGTTGCAAAAAATATTGTAAATTTGTGATGTAAAGCATATGTGAGGGTGTTCAAGATTGTAAAAGTGAAATATTATTGAAGAATAAGAAGATCAAGTCTTCCATGGATGTTTCCCCATTTAGAATTTTTCCATGTTAAATATGTTCTCTATTTTCTCTTTCCTTTCCTTTTTTGCATATGTTATTGATTATTTGATTCTTATGTTGATAAGGGATTAGACTTGTTGATAAGGTATTAGACTAGTCATTTTGGTTATTGATTTGCATGTTAGTAATATTTTGTTGTGTGTTAATGCTTATTTATAAATTCTAACATGGTATGGGAGATGGTTACTAAGCTCTACCTCCTTCAGTAAAAAAATTATTAAAAAAAAATCAAGCGTCAAATTTCTTCAATTTGTTTATTGGGAATTCCTTCTCTGATAGATATACCATCAAATATGGACAACCATTAAGGCTTTACACTAGATCTTGTCATTTTCTACATCTAAGATATTGTTTTAACCCTAACCAACCATTATTTTTCATAAATTTTTGAGAAAATTTCAATTGTTTACTTGATTTTTCTTTAGATCTAAAGTAGAAATTCATGGTATCCTAACTTGTTATCAAGTATATCCCTCTATTTCATTATATATGGTTGTTTGTCTATGTATAGCTATGTTTTTTGTAGGTTTTCGTCTAGATGGATTTGGCATCCACAAATTTATAGCCAGACATTTCTAGTCACACACATGGGTTGTAATCGCAATAAGCGCATACACACTTTCTTTTCCTTATTGGAAGGCATGTACACATGTCCCTTCACCTATAGGAAATCGCATGTACCCCTTTTTCAAAGTGAAAACACTTGTTGCAAGTTGTTATTTTATTATCTTTTTCTAAGGGTTTGCTTGATTTGTCGATAGGTGCTTCAGGGTTTCATCATTGGAAAGTGTTTATTTGAAATCGTTGTCATTATCTCCTTGTATTTATTGCATTATTTTTAGTTTCTTAGTTTTAATCATCATGTTTGCAGAGGTTGTTTATGCTCCTGAGTTACTTGCCACTAACTTTCTTGTTTGGAAGATGATTAGCGTTTTCTGAAGCTAAAATATCTAAATTGTTTTCATGGTGACAACAAGAAACCAACCAATGTCAAAGAATTATATGGTGGAAATATTTTTTCTCTATATGTGCTATCATTTTTTTATATACATAGTTTTGCTAAATATTTATATGCTCTTGCTAACCCTTATTTATGTAAAATCAATTGCATGTTCTTATATATTCCATGTTTCATGTCTTGATTTTTTTCTTGATATTGTGGGATTATCATGTTGAATTATGCATGTGACTCTTGGAATTTATTTCATGCATATTAGCTCTTTGTTTTCTTCACTTTCTCCAAAGGGGTCTTTGTGAAGATTTGTAGTATAGCTTGGTCTACAGATTATTTATATTTTTAGAATATTGATGATCATTCAACATTGACTATTAACAATGGCATGTGTCTTATCCTTGCACAGTATTGAGGATATTATTACAATTTGTAATGGATTCCTACATCTTATCCTTAACAGCAATAAAGTTTGAAACTATTTTCCACTTTATCCAGGATGTTCCATCATTCAGCTTGGTTCAGGTGCAATTTCATTATCAATAAGAAGCAACTATTATTTTCATTAAATCTATCAGGAAAGGTTTCTTCATCTCCATGTCCTATTGGGAATTCTAAAAGTTGTAATCAAGGAAGAATATTAATGTAATTCCATCTTCCTTCATTTTTGTTCGATCGCCCTAGTCATCATGAAGGAGTAATGTTGGAATGTGTGAATATGTATAGTGAGATGTTGTGATGTGTAGGGAGGTATAATACAAATGGAGGAAGATTGAATTACATACCATGAGGTGATGTAGTGATCCATTCATTTATCCTATAACAAATTTATACATACCATGAGGTGTAGTGCATAGTTACTTTATTGGTGAGCTTGTTTCAAGTGGAATTTCATGATTAGTAAGAATCGATTTCTATGTTAATCAAATCCATGAGGTGAATTTTGTTCATATTTGCATCCTATTGTGAATTATGGAAGTTGTCATCCCTTTGGGAATGTTATGTAATCCATTTGTGTTCTATATCCCTAGTCATCATTAAGGGGATGTTGGAATGTGTAAAAATGTCTATTTAGATGTCGTTGTGTCTAGTGGTCTCATTTATTGTTGTACAATCCTAGAAAAGGAATTTTGTAGACACAATGAGTCATATCTAAAAAAAATACATAGTTTTCTACATAACTCTCTAACTTATGAAACCAAATTTCTACATCAAACCTTCCTAGAAATCCCACTTCACAAAACATTAATATGAATGATTTGGAATTCAATATTCAGACATGGAGACAATAATATGTCCCACCACATAACTACATCTCTAGATTTAAAAAAATGGCCCACCCCCGACTAATGGAGCTTTGCAAATATCATGATCGAAGGAGGATTTATCCTAGGCTCCTCCTACCATGTCCACCTTAGAAGTTCTTTAGTATTACCCTTCATAATGCAAATCATTACCCTCAAATTTGGATGTTGGCGATCCATGTAATGTTATATTGAGCACATTTAATTTGGTCAGGGGGGACCTTGTCTTCCTTAGTTGTGTTTCAAGTACCAATAACCTTAAAAAATTAAGGCTATTCACCACTGCATTATTTACATGGGGCATCTACAAATGCTATCTCCTTCCACATTTGGAAAAATTTAGGTTCTGTGGACTTTACACTATCAATTATTAATCTACACATATAATATTCATCCTTCCCAACCACAAGGACTTTTACAAAGTGTTCATGTTAAACTAGCTGGTAAAACTATCTTGATAGGATTCAAAGTTGTAAATGTCTGACTTGACTTTAACAATTTATTAGGTTGTAGCTATATCTATTCCATGAAGTTTGTTGCATCTATTATTTTTCATCTCATGTTGTTTCCCATCAAGGAAAGGTTTTGACGCTCTATCCCCTTACATATCAATATACTAAGTCAGCATCTAATGTTGTCCCTAGGAAAAGACGAGAGAAGATAACCAGAAGTTTTCTCGGAAATATGAATATTTCAGTCGTAAGAAAAGCAAAGACCGTGATGGAAAAATCCACGACAAAATAGGAAGAAACTAGGTTGAGATGAGGAATTCGACCTATTTTTAGTAAAGAGTTAGTTGGACTGATAGTTTGCTTTTGGAAATAAAGCATGACTGTAATTTGGGTCGATAGTGCCTATTTTTAGATGAAACGGGATCGGTTCAATTAGTAAGACAACCTGTCGACTAACAGTTGAGATTCAGTGGACGGTTAAATCAAGAAGTGTAAAAGCATCGATCCAAGTTGTGTTTGGATCATATATCATATACAAACATATTCATAAATGGAAATTAAAGCTGAGAAGAAGAGCAAGAAAGAGATAGAGACCAAAAACCATAGATCATGACACGAGAAAAGAATACATGAATTATAAAGGATATCAAAAGAAGAGTCTGCAAGCTGAGTGCACAGAACAAACGTGCTAAACCATTTCTATTGCTAGATGAAGAGCACTTTTGTGGTTTTTCTCGGATGGGTTTCCACATTAAACCTTGTGTCTATGTATCTTTAATCTCTATGTTTATCTTGAATGCATATTTGTTGTGAATGAGTTGATCTGAATGTGTCGAGCAGATCTGTTGGGAATGAAATTATTTATATATGATGCATATATAATGACATAGTAGCATAATTAGAGTATGAATACGGATACGAATTCGATTCAATATGGAAAAAATACGTAACAAAAAAATCTAGCACAAATAAAATACAAAAGTAGGTTACTTCTAAATTTAAAAACATGTAGTTTTCAAATTCCAAAAAAAATAAAAATATACATCAACCATTGAAGATGTTCATGTAACATTGAATATTCTTCCAATATATCCTTCCGTCTAGTTTTATATAAATATCTTTATTCTGGATCTTTAGATTTAGATTGTTAAGAAGCCATTAAATTTACCTTGTAGTCAAAAAAACAAATTATTAAAAATTAATTCAAAAATAAATAAATAAATAAAATTGCAATGTTAGTCATAAATAAGCTAATATATATATATGAAATAAAGTTTTTTTATGAAAAATATATTATAATAATTAATACAATAATAAAAAAACACAATAATAAACAAATATATATATATATATGAAATAAATTTTTTAATTAAAGTCGAACCCTATAAAAATATTACATAAAAAAATATCAAATAACTTTTCAGTAATATAAATATTATATAAAAATATATATCAAATAAATTTTCAAAAATATGTATCTAAAATATATCAAATAATTTTTCAAAATTTTGGAGGAGTGAGAGGACCTGTTCACTTTCAAACCTTGCACATAGGCTGGGATGGGTCGTATCCGTACATGGCTGAATATTCGTCGAATTCTAAATGCAATCGAAAATTCCGTATGGGAAACCTTGAATTCGAACGTATTATGCTACTATGTCTAATGTTATGATCATATGGAATAGTATTTAATGTGTGTTAAGCGGCTTGATGTTACATATTGTCGGATCAATAGCTTATCTTATTGAATGAATGTATGAGACATAATTTTACTCCTCAGTTTCGGTCGAGTGACCTGATAATGTTGTACAAGGAAATCCTCCTCATAACTACAGAAACCTGGTTCTGCAATCCCCATAAGATATCTCGAGTGAGACTTCATTTACGTCTCAGGTGTTGCCGACAAAGTTCTTCTCTATTGGGTCGATATCTTGGGTTTTTTAGACTGAGAAGTAATCCAACAATGGTTCTGTTACTGGGACCGTGAATCATTGTGACATGGATATGTTTTGGTGCCTGAGGAAACCTGAAATTTAAGATTGGGTTGATTATAAAGCACTAGAGTTTGCATGAGAAGAAAGTAAAGAATCGTGATTGAGCCCAACATAATGGTTGGAATGATACATTTACACATACATCCATGAAATTTTGTTTAGTGAATTTCCCATTGTATTGCATGAGTGGTTGTCGAAGCAAGTGACCCAAAAGAAAAAATTTCAAGGTGGAGAACATATAGAGTGTAGTCCTCAGTTGATCCATCAGTTGAAAAGAATTAGTAATCTTGTATCTAGGGCTGTCGAATTTTGGGTTGATAGTATTTTGGAGGTATATATCAAAGAAATTGCAGTCGACACGATAAATTCATACACTGAAATAGAAAGAGAATTTTTCCTAGGACCTAAAGGTCGATGTCTGAAATATTTAAAGATGTGGATAAAGATGTTGGTATGTGAAAAGCGGATCCTGAGAATTGAGTCTGATGAGTAAATATTTGTGCATAGAGAACCAGGGTAATGTCACAAAAAATATTGCAATCATAATGGATGAGAATAAATTGAGATGTTTCATGTTGGTAGCGAGATTGAGATAGAAGGTGGTCACGTAAGAAGTGGAAGAATATTTCAGTCAGGAAAGAGAAGAAGGACTGCGATCGAGAGAGGATGTTACAATGCGACCGAAGGAAGGGGCTACAAATTGGAACCACATATCGATGGAGAGTCTTGCGAACAAGAAGAAGAAGAAGAAGAAGAGGTACCATATCCATATCAAGATTACAACGTACCCAAAACCTTGCATACATATATAGGACCTCAAGTAAGATCTAGAAACACATCACCAAGTGGTATTGTCGATCATAATAATAGTAATAGTGGGAATAACAGTCAAGGAAGTCCCACCAGTAGAACCTTTAATTCAGCAATACCGAGAGTAAATAGAATGGTTGGAAATGATATAAAGTTTTTGATATTCAATGGAAATGGGTTAGAGGATCCTAAGAAATGTTGATTCATATGCGAAGCTATATGGACCATGTGACAGGCCCAAGATGAGGACATAAAGAAAGATCAGATGATCATGACCCTTAGAGGTCATGCGCTTGAATGGTACATGAATTTCTTTGTGGTTCCAGCAGGAATCCCTCAGAAGACATTAGATCAAATCCGAACAGGATTTATATATGATTTTAAGAAGCCTAAATATGAGTCACTATGCATTACATAGTTAAAAGAGATTAAACAGTTTCCTATGGAGTCTGTTTGGGACTTCAACCAAAGATTCAAAACTTTGATGGCTAAAGTAAGTTTTCAGATGTCAGATATTCAATGCAAAGAATGGTTTATTACGGTGATGATACCGCATATCTGTGTTCCTTTGATGCAACAGAAGAATGTATCTCAGATCAAGGCTCTTGAGCTCACTATGAAATGAGAGGCTTCACCAGTTAGAGAAATTGGTGCAAGAATGATGCAGATACAGGCACAACTTACTAATGTCACATTACAACTGCAGGATATAAATAAAGGGAATAAATACAAGAGGAACTCTAGTGTACATGATACAGAACTGAAGGCCACCATAAATATTCATGTCCATACTTCACGAACTATCCTGCTTCAGGTGCACCAAATCCGATAAATACACAAGGGATTCCTTAGTGTAGAATTTGTTAAAGTAGAGGACATCTGTCAGAAGAATGTTTATGTTTATAGAAAATAGTAAGCGCACCAGCCAGTCTATATTGTGAATTCTGTCAATTAGTCAAACATGATGAGAAATATTGTAGAGCATATCAACTACTACTAGAGAATACAATCAACAACTACATGATGAAGAATGGTGAACATATGCAAATTGAGAAATCTCAGGCACATTACCCACAGGCTTAATATCCTCGGGAATAATACCATAGACCCATAGAAGGTGGAATTTTTAGAGGGAAAGGATGAACAAAAGGATTTGGTCATGGAAGAGGCCAAATCATCAATTATAATTATGGACATACAAGACATTTTTCCATAGATTGCACTAATCCTACGTTGACATGCTTGTATTGTAAATCACTGGATCACATTGTTGAAGAATGTCCACAGTTGATTTCTAAGTTGCAATATAGAAACATGGGAAACTAGAACCTGCCTCAAAATTTTAATCCAAACCTATAGAATATTTCCAATAAACCAACGGAACTTATTATTTCCATCATGACAAGAGGAGGTGTTGTGACTAGGGCATATAAAGAAGCATCATATGGACAACCGAGAGTGCAACCAACACAACCAAAGAAGATGTTGTTTGTTGTCCAGAAGGAAAAGAAATTATTATTGGATTCTCGACATGAGTTTGTCAATAGAAATCAAGTGTTGAATTCTACTGTTGTACCAAGTGAAGGACCAATATTGGATATGCCTCAAAGCTTTGAACATCTAATTCAAAAGAAACCAACAAAAAAGGTTAGTAAATTGAAAGAATTTTGTAAAAGTTGTTTAGAATTAATAATAGATAAAGATGTTGTAGCAGAAATGACAACTTTAATAGAAGAACCTCAAGTAGATGTGCAACCAGAAAAGAAAGTTAACCACAATGGGAAAAGATCAAAAAATGGTTGTGAGCTAAGGATGATTTCCCAGATAGAATATTATGACATGGATTATATTATTTTCTACTTTGTTTCTAATGTTAACATTATTACTAGAAAAACATGGGAAAGTATGGGAAAGTCGAGACTAGTGTGGTCTCATGTCCAACTAAGATTATCCAATTAGTCGAAGGTTTTGCCTATTGGTCGAATGACACAGGTTCCTATCGAGATAGAAGGACTCGGAACATATGCAAACTTCAAAGTGATAGATACTTTTTATTATACAAATATGTATCTCATGCTTCTGGGGATTGAGTAGGCCATTGGTAATCAAACTATTTTCAATTTTAACAAGAGGATATTAATGTTTTAGGTTGCATAGCTAAGGGTGGTCAGGTTGACTAATCCTCTAGAAGCCTAGAGGTATGTCGAGCAGGTAAATAATTAAGGACAAGAAGGATATATGGACCATATCTATAATATTACCTCTATGATGGATGCCTTATGTAAATCTTTCGACCGATGGAAAACTTAGCTGGTGAATCATTAGTTCTTGCTCATCGAATTCAGGAGAAGCTTTAGAGAATTGGAGGAACCGACTCCATGAAGTATCAATGCGAAAATGCGTAAGAATTAAAAAATCAGTGCAATGAGTAAGTACTAAGGTATGTGATATTCCTACCTATGAAGTTTTGCCTAACCTAGAATATTTTCTTACAGAGTTTGAAGAGAAAGTAACGGAACCTCAATGCTTTTTATCTTTGGACTTTGCATTGAAGGATACAGCCACAAGATGGTGGATTGAACACAAGAAGACTATTTCAGAATGGTCACAATGCCGAAGACTGTTGGAAGTACGATTTGGAGAAAATATTCTCTATAGTGGTCCAAAATCTACAGGACTAACTAATCATGTTGAACTTATTGAGTATTATCGCGCGACATGAGAGACGTCGTCGTGATAATATTTGGTCCACTAGTTTATACATACTTTGGACATGATGCCGAGAAACTGGTATACATTGGTTCAGTTGTGATGAGGAACAATTGAGTGGGAATATATGGCTACCAATTTCACGCATACATGTGAATTTGTTGATGATCATCCTTCAATTGATGTTGATATACAAGTAATCAATACTAATATCTTTGAAAATATTCATGTGTCAATGATAAATTTCCATCAGAGAAATGCAACAGTCCAGCATTGGATGGAATGCTACAATGTAACAGGTTAACCAGATGATGATGATGATACATGTGACATAAATATTCTTGAGTCTGAAGATAATTGTGTGATGGAAGGATCAGGTGTATCAAGCGATAAGTTTCCGAATCCTTTGAAAATAAAGGAAGTGAGTATTGGTTCTCCATAGAACCCGAAGTTTGTTAATATCGGAGACTACTATGATGATGAGACCGTCGAAAATATTACAGTCCTACTACATGAGGTTCAGTATCTATTTCCCAGTAAATTTTCAAAATGAAGGGAATCATTGGATATCTAGGAGAAATGAGGATTCCCTTGAATCCCGATGCAAAACCTTTCAAACAATGACCATACCAGCATAATATGAGGTACAAAGAAAAATTTAATACAGAGTTAAACTGAATTTCAGATGTGGGAATCATAGAACCTTTTGAAGAATCTGAATGGATTATCCCTATGGTAGTACAATATAAGAAAATTGTTGGTGAATGTGTATATGCGTTGACCTAAGAAATCTGAATGATGCCTACCTACACAACCCATTTCCAATTTCGTTAACAAATGAAGTATTGGAGAATTTCGGGGAATAGGAAGTATGTTCATTTACTGATGGGTTCTCTGATTACCATCATATCATAAATGCAAAGAAATATCGACACAAGACAGACTTTGCGACAGAAAGGGAATGTTTCCAGTATACAATAATTCCTTTTAGACTCAAGAATGCTCCTATTATATTTTATAGGATAGTTTTAGTTGCTTTTAAATATTTCATGCATAAGTTTATTTAATTCTACTTGATAACTGGATGGTATTTATGGTAATAAGAGATCATATTGACATTTTTAGAATGATATTGGAAAAATGTCGACAATCCAAGTTTCCTTTAATTTGAAGAAGTACATTTTTTGTGCTCCTTTTGGAATATTGTTGGGTCATATCATTTTTTCATGATGGGATACAGATGGATCCTACAAAGATTGTGATTATTGTTGACCTACCACCACCATCGATAGAAAAATAGTTGAGAACTACATTAGGACATACGGGGTACTATCAAAAATTTATCATAGGATATGCAAAAATGACTGCCCCTATGGATAAATTGTTAAAGAACGATGTTAAGTATCAATGGATTGAACAATGTCAAGAGAGCCTGGATGTTCTTAAAAAAAACATGGTTACAACACCCATATTAGCCTTCCCAAATTGGAAGAAAGAGTTTCATGTACATGTCTATGCATATTATGTCGCGTTAAGTGTTGTACTTGCACAACTAGGTGAAGGTTCTATTGATCATCCCATTGCATTTGCTAGAAGAAAATTATCAATGGCAGAGAAGAACTATACCATGACAGAAAGAGAAGGACTAGATATGGTATATGCTCTTCAAAATTTTCGACACTATTTGTTGGGAGGACATTTTAATATGTATACATATCATTATGTGTTGAAGTATATGTTCAATAAGCCAATTTTCGGTGGGAATATTTGTCGATGGCTTCTCCTCTTCCAATAATTTGAATTTGAGATTATTGTTAAACCAGTTCAACTAAATTCATGATCGGACCATCTATCGAGGCTAAAAAGTGGAGAATATCCTAGTAATATCAACAATAGTCTTCCTAACACAACTATTTACAGTCAAGATGTTTGATGATCACAATAAAGATGTTATAAATTTCTTAACTACAAGATATGCACATCAAGGATTCACTACATCACAGAAGAAATGATATGTCAGACCTCAACTTGTGTGCATTAAAAATTTTATAAAGAATGCGTTTATCAGTTTGCTTACTTCATAAAATAGCATTAACAGAAATTAAATGCTTAAAACAGAATTGAAATGCAAACTGTAATAAAACCAAGCTGAAACAGAAAGAGAAACAGAAAGATGAAGATGAGAGTCACAAACAGAAGTTGATAATGGAGTTCAACCCCTTCACTGGGCTACGTCTCTGGGTCCTTCTCCAATGGGCACCGATCCAATTAATGGCTACAAAATGGTACAAATGGTTCTAGACTCTACAAATCAATTTCAACAATTGCAGAATAGATTGTTGGACAAAAGTCTTCAAGACCTCTCTCTTTGAAATTACAATTTGACTTCAAAAGGTAAAGAACCCAACTAATATAGAGAAACAATTGACTTAAACAGGAACAGCCTCTGAAAAATTACAACAAACCCTCCTTCTATCCTCTGCCTCTGCAAAATCAAATTCAGCAGCTGTACAAACAGAATGCTGGACAGAAAGTCCTCAAGACTCCTCTCTAGAAATTACAATCTGGTCTTCAAAAGCAAATAAGCCAAATTATAACAGAGAATGGTCGACTTCTAAATACAAACAGCAAACTGAATAAATTACAGCTGAACTCCTCCTGCGTACTGGCTGAAAAACCCCTGTATCGTGGCTAGAATCGAGCTGTTGAAGCGTTCCCTCCCCCAGATAAGTAACGGGTTCGACCCCTTTTATCATCACAGTTTTTATCTTCTTTATTATCGTTACAACCATATGCTAAAACTGAACCATGCAATCCCTCCAAATTTTTGCACAAGCGTTATGTTACCGCGACGTTCCATATCCCCGAAACGTTGCAACAGGCTATTCATATGATGTTCAACGGTATCCCAAATGTGGCGACGGATCAAATGTTATGACTACAAGCTGTTACAACGAGCCGGACGTTACTCTGTCAAATTTTATCTACTAAGACTAAACCATATGCTACTAATGGAACATACGTTATATCCCTATCACATGAATATCTGCCAGAACGTTACATATGACAGGGCTGTGCCAACACGGATTAATATGGAACGTTACACATTTCCTGTTATCCAAATGTTGCAACCAACTCCACACACATATGTTGACTCACAACACGTTACAATGACCACCACGCACATATGTTGCACCATACCATAGCGTCACATTATGTTACAACAAATGTTACAACTAAACCGCGCACCAAATGCAAACCGCCAAATGTTACATCGGATTGCTATAACTAACCGCGCAACCAATTCACAACTGTTAAGTAAATTTTACCGCACCTTGCGACTGGGCTATGCCACATGTAACGTAACCATTTGGTGTCACCACTAACTCCACAAATGTCACAGCATATAACTAAACTTGACAAATGTCGCAGCATATAACTAAACTTCACAAATGTCGCAGCAAATCATATATATACGTCGCAGAAAACGCGATATATATATATCGCAGCACAAATTTCGTAGCATATAACTGCTTCATATGAGAACTTCATTATATAACTGATCCGTTGTCACAGCATCACAAACGTCGCAGCATATAACTAAGCTCCACAATGTCGCAGCATCCACAAACGTCGCAGCATCCACGATATATGTGTCGCAACAACGTGACCGCGCACCCTCATCTAACCGTCAGCATAGTGCCATTTAACCGTGCACAAAACCGCTAGAGGGTATATACTTGACCGCGTGGGATTTTCACGAACCATTCGATGTTCCTCTCGACAGTGCGCAAACTGCGCGGCCCATGCTATAATTGCGTGGCTCATGCATAACTGCATGGCCCTTAAGGCTAGTCGCACACTATGTTTAGCATATGAGTTAACAACATATGTTATGTTCTTTGAACCATAGATTAACAACTATTGTACCATATTGGATCAGTGTAATTTTTGAAGATGAATAATGCACCTAATCAAGAAACAACTAGTTGTAAAAGCTCCAAACTTCCAATTGATTATTGGAGAATTATACAAAATGCGACCAAATGAAATCCTTTGTCATTGTGTCTTGGAACATGAGCGAACAATGGTATTGAATGAAGCACGTGAAGGTGTCACAGCAGGCCATCATGCAGGAAAAGCAACAGTGTGTAAGATACTACAAGAAGGATTGTAGTGACCTACTTTACATGCTAGCACTAGAGATTATTGTCGCAGCTGTGATATATGCCAAAGAACTAGAAAACCATCACGATGAGATGAGATGACAATAGTACCTCAAATAAATTTATAGGAATTTTACCAATGGTTTGTTTATTTTTTGGGACCTATTAATCCACCATGAAAAAGAATTGTTCCATGTTATATCATCACTGCAACGAATTACTTGACTAGATGAGATGAAGCAACACCAGTAAAAGATTGTACTGATGCGACTGATGCAAGATTTATGTTTGACCATGTAGTAACCTGATTTGGATATCCAAAGATTTTGATAAGTGATCAATTGAATGGTTTTGTCGAGGCATTTAATAAGATTCTAGAGAACACATTGACAAAAAATTGTAATGTACAAAGAGATTATTGGAAATAGAAAATACTTGCAGTATTATGGGCCTATCGCATCACCTGTAAAAAATTGACAGACGAAACTCCATTTTGACTAGTTTATGGACAAGAGGTTGTCATGTCGATGGATATATTGTACCTAGTATAAGGGTAGTTGTGATTGCTGAAATGACTGATGGTGGTGTTGTCGAAGAAATATTGTTGCAGCTTATACAGTTAGAATAATATCGATTCATCGCACAATATCATCAAAATGTCGAGAAGGAGCGATGGAAATCTTGGCACGACCGGCATACTAAGAATAAGCAGTTTCATATTGGAGATCTTATTCTCCTCTATGATAATAAGTTTTTGAAGCATACTAAAATTCTTTACATGCATTAGCTGGGACCATATATTTTCATTTAGATCATTGAAAGAGGAATAGTTCAATTGTAGAATCCTTATTATGATAGACGCACTTTGGTCGGCTGATAGCTCAAAAAAAAAAGTTTATGAGTGTTGTTGTCGCAAGTTTATGAGTGTTTTGTCACAAGATTATGAATGTTGCAAGTTTTCAAGTGTTTTGAAAAAGTATTGAATTTTTTTCACATAATATATGTATGTCGCAAGAGAAGAACTGTGTTGCAGACTACATGTCTGTCACAAGAGAAGAATTGTGTCGTAGGATATATGCATGTTGCAAGAGAATAATTGTCGTTGCATGATGGATTTTGGTCACAATTGACAATTGATTGACAACTAATGTAAAGTAACGTGAGATTTCAATGACATGCTTTTTGGTCACATATTTCATTAATGCATAGTAACTACCGTTGAATTGACAAACGAAGTGATGGTTTAGTTGGTGGTTTCCTTGACATGATTATAAAGATTGCTCCATGTGACAAAATTTTCCACCACCTTTCCATTTATTGCAAGATCGTGTGAGTGAATGACTGATAGAATGTGTAAAAAAAATTCATCTTCGTGCTGAATCTTGTTCATTACATTGCATCCGGCTGATTGAAACTTTTGCACTAAAATTTATGTCTGCAACTATTTGAGTTGAATCTATTTTTAGAGAGCATCGTCATTTATGTTTCAAGAATAAGCATTATTCTCGAACCAGGTGTTGATATTCCATCACCCACACCCATCATGGAGGAACATACAAAATTTATTTCACAGTCACCAGTGATTCCAGAAGTTATTTTACGGCCATACCCTCCCGGCCCATCAAGAAGGAAACATTCTGGAATTGGTCAGAAACCAACCACAATAGAACCTACACCTAATGTTGAAGCAATGGGAGCTAGGTTGGACACCTTGTTGCCTAATTATGTTATGTCGAGGCCGCAGGAAGAACCAAAGGTTACCATTGGTAAAAATGCAAAGTATCAGCTAGTAACACCAGTGATACCCAAAGGAGTTTGGGTGATGGTGAAAATTATACCCAACTTGAAGAAAATGGGATTTATCAACCATGACCATCAGAATTTCCCTGAATTGGACATGAAGAGATATATGACTAATTTTTTTGATACTAAGGATGGACCTATTCATGTGGTCCTGATGGAATGGGTGAGAGGATTACATAAGTATGAATTGTTGTCATTGATGCATATGCCAAACTTTAGACACATGGAAGAATTCAATGCATGTGTAAAGCAGTTGTTGGTGTGTTTTCACGGAGGATGTCTATGGCTCAACGGAAGAATCTTAGTAGACGTTGAGCTTATAGAATTGAGTACAAGATTTTGTCTTGCAGGAGTTGACCCATCACCCTTTTTCGCTGGGAAGTACTAGGATACAACTTTGGTCAACCTAATGAAGGAAAAGTAAAATATGTTAAGGGATAAGAGAGGATTTTCCATTGCCTCTATAAATGACACTGTCATTCGGTTCATAGCCAAGGTTTTATCCAGTAAGTTGTTGCGGAAGATGTGACCAAAGAAGTGTATAGCAGGTACAATCGTTATAGTAGAACAGTGTGCAGCAAGTGTCCAGATGAACTGGGTGACATATTTGTTGAATGACTTGTTAACAAATGTTGCAGATGCACAGAATAAGGGTAATCCCTTTAAATATTATTGGATTTTGATATTAATTTCATTTGTCGCATGGGAAGAACCACCAAACTACCAAGGGGTAAATGTCCATGTGTCGTGCTGAGGATCCAGATACCAAAACCTTTGGTTTGACAAGGAGAATTTGCAGTGACAAAGAGACAACAATGTGGAATTTTATTTGCAAGGAGAGGCACTTAGATATTTTATTAAGAAGTTGTCCATAATAACAAAGGAACCCATCGAAAGGTTTCGAAACATTATAATATTTTTAGTCACGACACACCATATATTTTTGCAGGCACGACAAGACCCATAGAACCTGTGGTTATCTACACAGTTTCAGTTATCCACTGAATAAATTGAGGAAATTATTTAGGACTATCCTGAAGAATGGAGAGTACATGTCGTAGAGGATTAAATATCTGCAGAATATGAGTCATGACAAGATGACCCATCGGATAAGCACAATGGAAAATAGGGAGGAGATACACCATTATAAATCCCAAAAAGTTCTCCCTCCAACAGTAAAAATGAATCCAACGCGAACCCAATAGATCCAGAGTTGGGCAATAAGAGAAAACGCTCAAAAAAGTCTAAGAATAGTCGCAAAAGAGGAAGGTCAACATATCATCTAGAGTTTTCAATCTTACAAATGGTGAATATAACTTGATTTAAAATCGCATGGAAGAATTCACAAACCTAAGCTGCAAGAATATGGATGAACGCCATACAAAACTAGTAACCAGCACTACCAATTTACTGCAGATAATTTGTACTGCAGTAGAAGAAGTTAGAGTAGAGGTCAACCAAGCAGCATATTCGACCGTGTCATTGTCCCATATGAAGAGAGACCTATCGAGGAATCGTCATCAACCCCACAAGAAAATATTCAATTAACTATTCAAACAATTGACTTAGGAACAGCGTAGCCCAATGTCATGATCAAGGATCTTAGTCATGTTACTTTTATTTTTTTTGCAATACCTATGGATTAGTTGCATGTTATTCAGCATGTTGCAACATAAGAGATGAAAAGAAGGGAGCCTTCTATATTTGGACAGCTAAATGAATCAAAGAAAACCATTTCGTCACTGAACCAAACAGTTAAGGAGACTGAAAATAAAGAAAAAAACCTGGCAGGATGACAGGTAGTGATTGAATGCAGTTGTTACACTAACTTATAGCAATTTTGTTGAGGAATGAATCACACTCGAGATGTTCTCTGAAGCAAATGTTTTACGAATGGGTTAGATAGTTGAGAACCTCCACAAGCAAGTCGTGGATTTACACCCAATACGCCTCCAGAGGTACTGGAAGAGAAAAGGAAGGCAACAACTAAGGCTATGCAAAATATTGAAGAAGTAGAAGTATTATGTGCTAAAGCGATCAAAAAGGTTTCTCAGTCATGGGAATCCTTCATCAACGACATAGAACTGCAACATATGATAGATCAGTTGCACACTGTTGAAGTAGATGTTAATAAAATCAATAATGAATTAAATTATCTATCAACGATGGAAAAGATGGCCAAGGAAGCTGATATGAATAGATTACAACAACGTGTGTTAGTGTTTGAGAAAATATGAAGAAACTTGAACTTTAAAAATTTAATCTATCTGGACTGTAATTGTGGATTAAATTTTTCAAGTTCAAGTTTCTTCAAATTTTGCTCAAACACTAATAGCACGTAGCCATATTGCAAACACAACAGCAGAAAAGAACGAATCGTGTCGTAGAGTTACAGGAAGAAGAAAAAACGCTACATGTATTATTCAACCTATTCATGAGAAGGTGTGATAAGCACCAATTTCTACGAGAATAAAAACTTCGGAACATATCAATTCTGAACTTGTGGAACAATTGAAAACAGTATAAGAAGAGGTGCGACAAAAAACATAACAAGTCGTGAAAATATTTCAAGATTTTTAGAGCAAGGTCGCACTGCCAAGATTTCAGACTAATGTGGCTCAGGGCGAGCCACATGTGAGTGTTAGGGTCATGTTGTCCCTAGGAAAATATGAGAGAAGATAACCAGAAGTTTTCTCGAAAAGATGAAGATTATGGTCGCAAGAAAATCAAAGACCATGATGGAAGGAGTCGCGACAAAAGAGGAAGAAAGTAGGTCGAGACAAGTATTTAGACCTATTTTTGGTAAAGAGTTAGTTAGAGTGGTAGTTTGCTTTTGGAAATAAAGAATGATTGTAATTTGGGCCGATAATCCCTATATTTAGATGTAATGGGATGGTTTAAATTAGAAATACAACATGTTGACTAACAGATGAGAATCATTCGAGGGTTAAATCAAGAAGTGTAAAATCATAAAAGCATCAATCCAAGTTGTGTGTGGATCATATATCATATACATACATATTCATAGATGACGAATAAGACTAAGAATAATAGAAAGAAAGAGATAGAGACCAAAAACTAGAGAGCATGAGACGAGAAAAGAATACATGAATTGTAAAGAATATCAAAAGAAGAGTCTGTAAGATGAGTGCGTAGACAAAAGGTGCTAAACCATTTCTCATTCCAAATTAAGAAAACCTTTGTGGTTTTTTCCATATTAGTTTCGACGTTAAACCTTGTGCCTATGTGTCTTTTATCTCTTTGTTTGTGTCAAATGCATATCTATTGTGAATGAGTTGATCTAAATGTGTCGAGCAGATTTGTTGGGAATGAAATTTTTTTTATATGTCACACATCTAATATTATGATCATATGGAATAGTAGTTAATGTGTGTTAACGCTTTATGTTACATATTGTCATATATGTTGACGGATCAAATAGGTTATCTTCTTGAATGAATGTATGAGACAGAAATTTATTCTCCGGTTTCAGTCGAGTGACCTGATAATGTTGTACAAGTAAATCCCCCTCATAACCGTAGAAACTTGGCTCTGTAAGTCCCCGTAATATATCTCAAGTGAGAATTCATCTGTGTCGCAGGTGTTGCCGACGGATCTATGCTCTGTTGGGACGATATCTTGGTTTTTTTTTATGAACAAGGGATCTGAACTTGGGTCGATAGAGAAGTAAGCCAACATTTAATATTGGAAATGTGTTCCCAATCCTTGAAGGTAGTATTTATATGCCTTATTTTATTGAATTTGGTCCAAGATATTTTATCAATACCTTTTTTCCTGATAATTTTTTTAGACCACTGTCATTTGTGCCACTTGAAGGAGAATCACAAATTTAAACCATCACGTTTAGAGAAGCTTCTTCTCGACCCCATACTTAACCATGCTTCTTCTTCAAACACTAGTAATCCATGGACTATATTTCCTATAAAACAAATTCATTTTATATTTCCTCCCCAAATTATAGTTGGAACCCTTGTGATGGAAATATTAAACCTATTGAGGCTAGAATTAGTCCTTTCTATGTGAAACTTGACACCATTGAACCCCCCAACCACTTGCTAATTTTTTTCAAGTCATGTTCAATCGATGAGTACTTAGAACATACCACCCTCATGTTGTTGTACAATATAATTTCGGAATATATTTTGATGTATATTATCATTGTATGTTGTTGTACCCCCATCGGATATGTGTTTCCCTCCTTTTGGGATGTCATTATTGTGTATGGTCCTTGAGGTACAACCTTCCTTGTAAGTCAGGGAAATAGTCCCCAGTATAATATAATGTAATGTGCTTTCGTATTTTCTCTACGAGAAGTCAACCCTATTAGGGTTTGAAGATGGCTCAGTCATGTTGGGAGGTCAGTCACTTGAAGGGTATAAATAGGGAGGCGACCTCCCTCATTTATACACACCCACACTCACTCAAGTTTGCATGAGAAGAGAGAAGGACAAGGAGGAGAGAGAGAGACAGTTGCAGAAGACTTCTTCTTATTGGGTTTTTCCATCTTGTGATATTGTCTTACTGATAGAACTATTCCGAGGAAGTTTGCGGGGTTTTATCCTTTATGGTTTCGCCGAGGAAAATATTTGTGTCTTGTGTAAAATCTCTATCTAATGTATCTTATTGTACTTGTTATTATTTCATATAAATATCCTAATCAATCTAAATAGATTAGAAAAACTAGCATGGTATCGGAGCCTCTCTGAAAGAAGGCATTGTGTAGCAGCGAAAACTAGGGATTCCTAGTTCAAGGTCTTCTCTCCATACATCATCAAGAAAAGAGGGATAACTCGCCCTATAAGGGCGCATCTTTTGGTAGAAGCAAATCCAAATTTGGATAAGTTTCATTTTTTTTATTGTGGGGCACTGTGAGAAGAAACTAGGGCATCAAGTTTCGGAGGCTTCCCACCTCAATCTTCAGAAAATTACCTTACTAAGAAACTCACCTCAAGGAGGCGCATATTTCTATCTAGAAAGAATTCCCAAACTCCTATTTTGGAAAATTAGGGTTTCTCTAACAAAACCTAGGTCAGCCATCTCTGGAACTAGGTCAAACACCTCAAATTGGTAAGATCTAAATATGTTCTATTTCCATTTGAGGTTCTCATTTGAAAATGACTCATCACACTCAGCTTGAGGACAAGCTTGGATGGGCTAAAAAATTCTGAGCATGGAAGTACAGAATCTCCCTTATCCTTGAAGAAAATGATTTTGATCAGTACATCAGTGAGGAAGTTCTAGAGTCAGAGGTAAATGAGGCTAATTCTACTCATAAGAAGAACTTGGGTAAGGCCAAGGTAATAATTGCATATTATTTTAAGGATCATCTCATCCCCCATGTGTCATCCTTGATGACACCAAAGGAATTATTTGATGCTTTGGAAAATATGTCCGAAGGAAAGAACATCAATAGACAGATGACACTGAGGAACCAGTTGAAGAATGTGAAGATACAGAACCCAGAGACTATATAGTCCTACTTCACAAGGGTTTCTCAAATCAAGGTACAACTTGAAGCAGTTGAAGAAAATGTAGAAGGAGATATTGTGATGACTACCTTGAATGGCCTCTGAAGATCATGGGACTCATTCATTCAAGGAATCTGTGCAAGAAGGAAGTTGATCTCTTTCAGCAGACTCCAAGAATAATGCACACAAGCAGAATCTTGGCCCACAACAAGAGAAGAGAATATAGGAGAAACTGAAGATCAAGCTCTCATAGCTCACATCAAAAGAAACTATAGAAAGAAGGAGAATCACCATCACAACAAAAGGAAGTACAATCATCATAAAAGACAAAAGAAGTTCAGAAGAGATCCTTCCAACATTCGATGCTACAATTGTGATGAAAAGGGACACTTTGAAAGAAATTGTCCCAAGAACAAAGACTCCTTCAATGAGAAGAAGAAAATATATCATCCTCACACTGTTCAAGAAAATGAATTGACAAACAAAAGATTCAGAAGAGAGAAGGATAATTCTTATGAAGAGTATGTTCTAATCTCAACACTCACGGAAACTATCTCACATGGAAGCAATTTCTAGATTGTGGATAGTGGGGCGTATAAACATATGACAGGATGCAAAGAATCATTTGTCAATATGGTTGAGCATGAGTCACCTCACAAGGTGAAAATTGGGGATGATTATCAATACCCCGTAAAAAGAAGTGGTGAAGATTAATACAAACTACACTCCATAAAACATTTGAAGATGAAATATGTGTTATATGTTCCAGGATTGAAGAAGAATCTTCTCTCCATATCTGCACTAGATGCAAAGGGAATGAGATTTGCATTTGTTGATGGCCAAGTTCTAATGTGGCCTAAAGGAAATACAATCGATGATGCAATAGTAATTGGAGAACAAGACAGAGGCTTGTGCAAACTAAAAGGACGTCCTAAACAAGCATTGGTTCATGACTCAATAGAACCAAGTGAGCTATGGAACTGAAGGCTTGCACATGTGCACTACAGAGAACTACATATTGCAAGAAAATCAGTCTCGGTACTTCCATAAATCCAGGCAAAGCATGAAGGCATTTAAAAATGATGTGTGCAAGGAAACAATGCAAAGAAGACATTTCCTAGTAGTGAAAGTAAAGCTAAAGGAATATTGGAGATAATACACTCAGATGTATGCGGGCCCATGTCATCGAACTCACTAAGTGGGTATGTGTACTATGTTTCCTTTATAGATGATTTCTCAAGTAAGACTTGGATATATTTCTTGAAAGGGAAAAATGAAGTGTTTAGTGAGTTCAAGGAATTCAAAGCCTTGGTCGAGAACCACAATGAAAGGAGCATGAAGACTCTATGATCGGATAATGGCAAAGAGTTCATCTTGAAAGAATTCAAGGAACTCTGCAGAGAGTTTGGGATTAACATGAAGTTTAGCACTCCATACAATCCTCAATAGAATGGAATTGTAGAATGAAAGAACAAAACCATAATGGAAGTAGTGAAAGCAATGCTACATGACTAGGATCTTCCAATGCACCTTTGGGTAGAAGCAGCGAGGACAGTTGTGTATGTACATAATCATAGTCCTCATTAAGTACTCAAAAATAAAACTCCTAAAGAGGATTTTTGAGGAGAGAATCTAGAATTCATCCATTTCAGAATATTTGGTTTCCCGGTATATAGACAGATCCCAAAGGAGAATAAGACCAAGATTTATCCTTCAAGGAAGAATGGAATATTCGTAGGATACAGTAATACCTCAAAATCCTACCGAATATTTCCCATGATTCAAAAATATCGACATCAGTAGATATGTAACATTTGATGAATACTCGGCATACTCAAAATCCAAGAAGTTACCTATTGAAGATGTAATGTCCCGGTTTTGACCCCGTTGCATTAGATGTATATGATGTATATATTGTAAATGATCATGGTGAGGGGCTAAAGGCCAAGGCCCCACCATTGATCAGTTATGCTATGTTTTGGGTTTAATTTCGCCGCCGGTGGTATATTGGGGCATGCGGCATATATTATGTTTGCCATCATGTAAATATGCATCTATAATTAAAATGAACACAACCAGCTACGGTCGCGGCAAATAAATCGAATGGGGCATGATTTTCCCAAGGATAAGGATGTGTGGGGGGGGATTTGTTAAATTTTGGCCAAAAGGAGAAAAACCCATGTGTCTTATTCCCTTGTTTTTAATTTCTAACCACTCCCATTGAAGAATTACTGCTGGTGGTTGAAGCAGTTAATGATTTTGGGGGGGCTGGGGTGGCAGGACTGTCAGTCCTCACCCACACGCACACTCTACCACAATTTTGGCAGTTCATCTCCTCACGCAGACATTCATCTTTACTCCACGAGTTGTTGAACACCCACGAACTGCAAAATCGCGTCCTTCCTGTTGTGTGTGCACCCATGGGAAAAATCGGAGTTGTTTTCTCCTCACGCAGGGCCTCCATTGCTGTGCTTTCTCACGCAGAGGTATTCCTTTCCGTTTCTTACCTTCACACGCAGGAATTTCTGGGTTTATCCACGTTTTTCTTTCCCCTGTGGAACCGTGGATGTTGTGGCTGTATTTTTCCCTCACGAACTGATTCGTGGGTCCTGCGTTGTCATTTTCATTCATGCCCAGGCTGGGGAACTATAATTTCTTTCCCAGCTCAGTCTATATACGTTTTCTGGGTGATTTCGTTGCCCAGGATGGGCTGTGTTTTCCCACGTTGTTGGCCATGGTAGTTGTGGCATTTCTTATGTTTTGGGGACTGTTGTAAATTCATTTGAAGAGTCATTTTGGCCACGATAGGGCCAAGAATGACTCAGAATTCATTTTCCTGATTTAAGCTGTGATAGCTAAATTGATTGCCTGAGTGCAATGGTTGGTCTTCATACTGTATTGGGAGCAAGGATGTGGGCTTAGTTGTGCTTGATAAACCTAGTGGCTGGAACCACACAGACAGAGCTGGAGGGCTGGCCTTATTCTCCATCACCCCTGAATAGCACTGGAAGGGAATGCAGGGCCTGAGGGACTGTGTAGCAGAGAAGGGATTGATTCCTTGTGTTGGGTGTGTTTAGGTGTCTTAGAGGTCAGGCTAGCTCTGGTGTAGGTGTTCTTGGCTCTGTAATGAGCTCACCAGCTTGGCAATTTGCCTTCTCCATCTCCTTAATGGCCTGATAAACCCAACTCTGTTGGCTTGGCTGTGTGTTTTGTACATTCCTGGTTATGTGTAAGCCTGCTAGTTCCCTTATTCCTTGGGGAATCATGCCCAGCTCGGGGGTGGCAGTGGTGCTGAGAGATTAAGGATCACGCTGGCCTATGGTTGGGTGGAACGTTGCAGCGACGTAGCTGGTTGCGGATCGAATTCATCTTAAGATAAGTAATTCTGTCCATTTTTACTTCTGAAATCTTAATTTCTGCTAATGGAATTGATGAACATGTTAATGAATACAGGCATGTCTGAATGCTGTTATTTTCCGCTGTGTATGATGATTAAAATGCATCTGTGTATCATAAACATTCATGTGTGCATATTCGAGTTCCAATTCTCTTTAAGCATTCTGTTTTATGCAATTATTAAGCCTGTGCATGTTCATGGGACGGTTAGCCCGGTCTGATAAAGCTTGGAGTCGCGTCCTCTTTGTTGGACGAAGGCATGGGGACGTGACAGAAGAGGTCGAGGAACCTGAGGAAACTAGAATCTGAGATATGGAAATGGAAGGAGCAATTCCATAAGACCATGACATGGCAGAACCGTAAGAGCCTGTAGAGACACTCCATGAGAAGGACTCCCACAAGAGAAAACCAACATGGTCACATGAACTAATACAAGAAGCATAAAGGTATGGTTCTCCATGTGGGATGCAAAGAGAAAGGAAAAGACCAAAAACTTACAAAAACTATGCAGCCCTGCTATGTGACATCATTGACAATGAACCTTCCAACTATGAAGAGGTTGAAAAAAATAAAGAATGGAAGGATGCCATGATCGAGGAGTACCATTCTATTATGAAGAATGATGTTTAGGAGATAGTTTCGAGACCGAAAAGGAAGTTTGTCGCGACATCAAAGTGGATCTACAAGATCAAGCATGTTGTATATGGTAGCATCAATAAACACAAGGAAATATTCATCTCACGAGGCTTCGCATAGAAAGAAGGCATAGCCTATGAGGATACATTTGCACCCATAGAAATGTATACTTCCATTATATCTATACTTGCATTGGATGAAGTAATTAAATGGAAGATACACCACATGGACGTCAGGAAAACATTCTTAAATGGTGTAGTCAAAGAGGAAGTGTACGTAGAACAACCACTGGGATTTGAGACATATGACAGGCAGATTCATATGTGAAAATTGAAGAGGGTCTTGTACAGATTGAAATAGGAACCCATGACATGGTGTGGCAGGATGGATAGCTTCCTAATGAGATTAGGATTTACTAAGAGTAAATCGGATTCCAACCTTTACTTCAAGGTTGAAAACGGAAGATCGGTGATGCTCCTGCTATATGTCAATGACATGTTCCTAACAGGAGAGGATGAATTCAATGTAGATGCAAAGAGGAAGCTTGTCACTGAATTCAATATGAAATACCTAGGGATGATACACTACTTTTTAGGCATCGAGGTGTAGCAGAATGCTGATGGAATTTTACTTGTTCAAGGAAAGTATGTAGTGGAGATTCTAAAAATATTTGAAATGTTGGACTGCAAGGAGATACCCACAACTATGTAATTTAAATTGAAGCTTTGGTGTGATGCTTCATCAGATTCATTTGATGTCATGATGTATCATCAAATGATTGGTTCATTCATGTACTTGATGAATACGAGACCGGGCATATACTTTGTTGTGAACAACCTGAGCCAGTTGCTAAAAGATATCAGACATGTTCACCTAATTGCTGCAAAGCATGTATTGAGAAACCTAAAGGGTACAGTCAAGTATGGGCTCAAGTATGATGTGAATCAGAAGATTAACCTGCATGGTTAAGTTGATTCATATTGGGCAGGTGGCACCACTGATAGGAAGAGCACTTTGGGTTGTTGCTTCAGTTTGGGATCTGGTATGATCTCCTGGTTTAGCAGGAAGCAGTCTTGTGTGGCGCTAAGTACAGTTGAGGCAGAGTATGTTGTCGTTTTATCGACTAGTTGTGAGGCAATATGGTTACAGAATCTACGGACTGATTTGTTTGATCTCAAGTTAGATGTGACTTGTATCTATTGTGAAAACCAAATTTGTATAAAGTTGTCGTAGAACCCGGTGTTCCATGACAAGTCAATGCACATTAAGATCAAGTTCCACTATATCGAGGATATGGTGCAAAGAGGACCAATGAAGCTCCAGTACATGGAAACAAATAAGCAAATAGCCAATTTGTTGACCAAGCTTCTAGCCAGAGTGAATTTAGAGTACTTCGAAGAAATACTTGGTGTGATCCAGAACGAGGCCCCTAGAAAGAGGGAGTAATGAGTTCTAGCATAGTCAAAGCTACAGGTTGTTTTGGAACGTAAAATATCCTAGTGTGCTCCTATGCTATAGATGACGAGAGACCAGAAGACGCAGATGCATGAGATATCACATGGGAAAAGAGACAGTTTTTCCTTGAGTGGAAAAGATCCTGGTGTAGTAGTTTGCTCGGACGTAATCAGTCTTGTAGGTTTTCCTTGATCAGAAAAGATACTCGCGTAGTACACAGGTTGCTCATGTGTAATCAGTCCTATTACAGGCTGAACTAAAGTGTAAAATATCCAGGCGTGGTATGCAGGTTGCTCGAATGTAATAAGCCATGCGGGTTGTCCTGGAGTGTAAAGGATCCTAGCATGGTATGCAAGTTGCTTGGACGTAATAAGTCTTGGAAGGTTATCTAAATTATAAAATATCCTAAACATAGGTTGTTCGGTTGTAATCAATCCTTGAGGTTGACATGGAGCAGAAAATATCCTAGCATGGTATGCAGGTTTTCCAGCCGTAATCAGTCCTTGTATGTGTGTATTCCCATGTTGGAGATGCTGAGGTCACAAGGCACTTGGTGTGCACCTGGGCAGTTCTCACATAGTGGTAGATGTAGGTTGTATTAGTGACTTGAAATATCCTAGCATGCTCCTATGTTGGTAGAATGTAGGTTGACTCTAGAGAGATTTAATGCACTTGGTGTGATCCTAGGAGATTCTCGCATAGTGGAAGATGCAAGTTGTCTTGGTGATGTGAAATATCTTGGCATGCTCCTACATTGGTAGAACGTGGGTAGTCTGTGATATGCATCTAGGTTGTGTTAAGTGTGCTCTGTGTGTTTTGTGCAGGATAATTAGATGATCTGATATGACGAGGTGATGGTAGGAGACACAGGTGATTGCAATGGCAATGTAATGAATGATCTTGGTTTGTACCTACACGATGCCTTGCTCATGGATATGATGAAGACCTGGATGAGGACTAGGCCTACACCCAGCATGAAACAGGGTTGGATATGTAGAAAATTTTGATGAGAAATAGTATTGTTCAATTATCGGCAAGATGGGGATTATGGCAGCAGCTCTGATGATGACTCCGGGATGAGGACTTGACAAGATATGTTGATGATTATGGTGAGAGAGAATACATTCCTAGTTAAGAGAGAGTGTTGTTGTAATTGTATCTTCGTAAGATATTATGATGTATATTATCATTATATGTTGGTGTACCCCCATCGTAGATCTATTTCCCTCCTTTTGGGATGTCATTATTGTGTTTGGTCCTTAACGAACAACCTCCATTGTAATTTAGGAAATAGTCCCCAGTATAATATAATGTAATGTTCTTTCGAAGTCTCTCTAGGAGAAGTCAACCCTATTAGGGTTTGAATTCAGCCCTACTGATGTTGGGAGGTCAGTCACTTTGAGGGTATAAATAGGGAGGATCCCTCCCTCATTTATACACACACACACTCACTCAAGTTCGCATGAGGAGAGATAGAAGGACAACGATGAGAGAGATATAGATATAGAAGACTTGTCCTTATTGGTTTTTTCCATCTTGTGATAATTTTTTAGTGACACAACTATTATGAGGAAGTTTGAGGGGTTTTCTCCTTTATGGTTTCCCCAAGGAAAATCTTTGTGTCTTGTTGATCTGCTCTATCTTATGTATCTTGTTGTACTTGTTATTTCATATAAAGATCCTAATCAAGCTAATTAGATTAGAAATCGACGTAGTTTGAATGGGGGGAGGCATGCTTGTGAATGGAAACTAAGATTATTTTGAAGAAGAATATTGGATGCAAAACCAAAAAGGTTGGTGTCACCAATCCTCTAGAGTTCCTATGTCTTGCATTGTTTGTGTAGGCGTCCACAGTAATGCCATTCATCAATGCCCAAAAGTACCAATATTGTAGAATCGTCTCCTTTCTCATGGTGAGACTTTTGATAAATCCATCCATGTAGTTTAAATTACTTTCCCTAACTATGCAAAGCAATGAAACAAATCGTTGTGTACAAACAAACTATGTGATTTGTGTGGCGTCTATGGCCACTATTCACACAATTGTCTCGACCTCCCTAAGTTGAGAATAACTTTTGTACAAATTCACTAGCATTCAATTATTTTTCAAGGTATGCCTTTGGAATAAATAATATCCCCTAAATATGATTGAGGGTATTATTTCTATGTATTACCTTTCTTCCTCAGTAGATTCTCCTATGGCTATAAATTTCACACTGAACACTTCAATGCCTTCTACTTTTCCCACTTTTGTGGTACCCAATCCTTATGATCCTAATCCCATATTTCATTGCTATGAAGAAACTATTATAAATATTCACGATTACCCATGGGATGATATGTGACATTGTGTTTATTTCCTCCCTCGATATTTTTTCATTGTTGAAAAGTATTACGATCAATTCTCAGTTGAATCTAAGGATTACATCCCTCTAGAACATGTCGATTGATTTAAAAATCACATTCCATCTCTAGATTATTTTGAAGAAGGTGACATAGCCAATATTTCACCCACTATTAATGTGGATATTTAAATTAAGCATAGTGGCATTGAACACATTCTCGTTGGTGATTCATGTTCCTCCAAAGGGGTTGAAACTTATAATTCCTTATTCCAATAGTAACGTTTTTTGCTGGTCTTATTTTGAAATGCCAAGGATCAATGTTTCCAGTTTATATATCCATATTGACTCATGGGTCAGCATATTCCCTATACAGTTAAAAAAAAGGCCTATTCATCATAGTGTTAAGGATGATTTTTATAAGCTTCAAGAATATGGTTTCATATATCCAATTGAGTATACCACATGGGTATATAGTAAGGTCTTCATTAATAAGAAACAAGGTGGTATTTGTGTATGTATTGATTCTCACAATATTTACAAGCCCTGCTCCAAGGACAAATAGCCTATGCCTTTTATCACTCAAATCATCACAACTTATGCAATACATGAGACCTTTTCCTTTATGGATGGATTCTCTAGTTATAATCATATCAAATCCATCCCCAAGACTAGTATAGGACCATGTTTACCTCTTCATGGAAGCGATTTTCTTATAGTTTTATTTTTGGGGTTAAATGGAGCTAACACCACATTCCAATGGGTTGTGTCGTATTGCTTTCAGGAATTTTTGTTGGACTCACGATTTTCGTTAGACCAAAACCTGCAGGTATTAATCTCTTCCACAATCGTGAGAATTAGAATCTCGGGAGGCGATTAGTCCATGTCCCGAAACTCACGGGGAGTGTTGAACCCAATGTCCAACAATATCCCCCCCAACGCGAGCCAGGGTAGTTTCAAACCCTTGACATGTTGCTCTGATACCATTTGTTGGACTCACGATTGTCGTTAGACCAAAACCTGCATGTATTAATATCCGCCACAATTGTGAGAGTTGGGATCTCGGGATGCGATTAGTCCATGTCACGAAACTCACGAGAAGCGTTGAACCCAATTTCCAACACTTGTTTTTATTAGTATCCCATGTATGGATGATCTCACAACACATTCAAAGAAATGGTCAGAACACTTGGAAGATCTTTGCAAAAAAAAATTCTATGTCATAGTATAAAATCCACTTTAATCCTCTTAAATGTGTTATTTTTTTCATTCTTGGTCATTTGTTGGAATTAATTATATCAAAAAAAGGTATCATTGTTGACCCACTAAAATTTCAAAACATAGTTAAACTCTCTACACCCAATACTTTGCACCAACTATAGATTCTTCCAAGAAAGGGAAATTACTTGCATTGCTTTGTGTATGATTATGTTATATGTTTTCAAGGGTTTTTGCATATGTTATTTTCCAAAATCAAATGATTTATTCATGTATTAAAATGTGCCCTTAGGCCCCTTTAATCTACCCTCATAACTTTGAAAAAAAATATATCCTTTATATTTATGTGCCATTGTTTGTTGTGGCTAGTGTCTTAGTTGCGGAAGAGGAAGATTTTTTAGAACACGTCATCTATTACATTATTAAAAATAAAATCATTCCCCACATTATCTTACAATCATGGTGAGAATATTACCTTAGATGTTGCCTTTTATATTAAAAAACTACACTATTATCTCTTTACTAAGAATACTAAGGTCATTCCAAATTCTAATCCCATGTTATATCTTTTAAGTTCTTTACTAAGAACACTAAGGTCACTGCAAATTCTAATCCCATGTTATACCTTTTAAGTAGGTATATCATTAATGGAAAAGTCACACATTGGATCATTATTCTCTAAGAGTTCGATGTCAAATTCACTATCCCAAGAGTAATAAATCATTGGCCCTATCAAAGTTCATCTTTGACCTACCTACAAGTATAGTTGAATCTCCACTCAATGATCGTTTATCAAACAAACATTTGTTCACCATTTCAATAGATGATCCTTGGTATGGTGATATTATTTTTAAATTATGCATTCAGAAATTATATCATCGTATGTGCCCTGATGATTTACATCATATTTGTCACCAAGATCCTCAATATCTCCTCATAGATAATATTTTGCATAGACAATGATTTAACACCATCTTACATTGTTTGTTGTTATCTTATATCGCACTTAATTTTATGACTGATATTCCCTAGCGCTTGATTTTTTGGGTTGAAGTCCCCTAGACCACGCGTTGTTATTGGGATTCTTCCTCATATCTATATATACATAGGGATTACCTAATAATGGAAACTACAACTCTGGAATTAAGTGAAATGGGGGCTTTCACGCTTGTAAAGTAATCTAAATCCCTCCTTTTTCAGGGCCTTTGTTGGGTGGGAATAGATAAACACTTTTATCGGCTCAAACTACATTGGCCCACCATGAGAAACTAACAGACAACCGAAGACAGACCCCAACATTCTATCCATGAGAACTAGAGAACCTACCAAGCCTAGGACACAAAATACCACCTGATAAACTAACCGAAAACCTGAGAAACACCCTAGGACCCGTACAAAACAAATTAAATGATTTTCATATTGGTGTTTGTGGTGGCCACCTTTCTAGAATGACCCCTACCAAAAAATTGTTAGATCCAACTATTTTTGGCCTATCTATTTTTTTAATGCATCCATGTCATAATTGCCAAGTTTTTTCCCCTAAGTCAAGGGTTGCTTGAGCTCCTTTACACCCTATAATTTCACTCAATCCCTTTTGCAATTATTGGATTCAATTTATGGAGTCCAAACATATGTAAGTATATTATTTTGGTTGTCAACTATTTTTTACCAAAATTAGACAAAATCCATGCCAATATTTGATAATATGGCAGCCATCGTTGCTCGTTTATTCTTCAACCAAGTTATTACTTGATTTGATGTCTCGAAGTAATCAATATTAGATCATGGCACACATTTTGAGGATATAGTTTGGCACAAGATAGCTACCCACTTGATATTTGAGCAACAATTTTCATCATCTTATTATCTACACGAGAATGACTTAGTTGAGATTATCGATAAAATTATGAAAACCATGCTCTGACGGACAATTGACAATGAAAAATATAGTTGGAATAATATGTTTTTCCTCATTTGTGGATTTAAAGGACATGAATTAAGGCTACCACTTGTTTTACACCTTTTCACCTTATTCATGGAGTAGAGACAATTTCACCTATTGATTGTTAGATCCCCTTCTTTCATTTTTACATCAAACTTTTACTAGATACCCTCACCTTAGAAAAAATGATAAGTGACCTTGGAATAGGTTGACAAAAAACATCACCTAACATTACAACATAATGACACTACTAATAAGTGCTAAAAATCTCACTATGATTTGTTGCGTTCACCCTTTGTCATTTCATGAAGGTGAACTTGTCCTTTTTTACAACCAAGATCACAATGCACTGGGTCAAGGAAAGTTCAAGTCCTTATGGCAAGGCATGCCATCGAATGTTATTTAGGAAATGATACATTTTTATAGCCAAATTTGATGGTGAACTTCCCAAGAACCAACACAATGGGTTATACTTAAAGAAATTTTATCCTTGGGTCCAATCCATCTATCATCTTTATATTATATATAATTAATTTTTCATTTTTGCATTTAGCTTTTTTTTAGATTTATGGTTTACTTTGTGGTAATTTTTAGATGTACTGTTAACCTCTATGTTACATCAGTATCGCAAATTATCACTTTGACAAATTGGTCTATTTAGTCCCATTCGCATTTGTTGTTCCATATCAATAGCATATGTGTTGGTGTTGCCACCAATAATTAACAAAAATATGATATTGTGATTGGCCTCTTGATTTATTCCCTTCAATTGTGCATTCGTCATATTTGTGTTCATCTTGATTCTCAAGTTCTCAAATAATTGTTATTGGGTTCAAGACCATTGTCTGAAAAAATACTTATAAGTGAGAAAAATGGTTAAACAATTTCAATTCATTACATTCATTTGTGTTCCCAAGAGTTTCAACACCTTCATAAATCATACCATGAATCAAATTCTAAATTTGCATCTCATTTAAAATGAAATAAAGCCATGCCATGTACATAAACATAACCAACATAGATCAATCTTAAACCTAGATCTATCAAGCACCGAGAGGGATCCAATTATTTGATGTGTAATTTTTTTATCTTATTTTTTTACACATTATGAAAAAATTTACACTTGAAGATATTTCATCCTCCTTTATGTTTCTTGATATATCTAGGTTTAAGATGAAATCATTTTTTTGGGGAATTTTTTTATGGGAACAACATGTTGCATAATGTTACACAACGTTGGGTGTTACAACATCTCCCCCATAATGGTCTATAGAGAACCTCACTGTTAGAATTGTATACTTTAACAATGGTTATATTAGGTATTCAAACAATTTGCAGCATAATACAATAACCATGTACAATAGGATCATCGAAAGAAATACAACCACAACAAAACAAGTGCATGCAAAGACTTTCCTCTCAAAAATCGTAATAGGAAAGAAAACCCAACAAACTTCTTCAGTATAGATTCATTGGTAAGTGCAATGTATTCTAGTACAATCCAAGAGCTAAATAATCTTCCACACAAATATCCTGAGAATAAGACAAGATAAAAAAAACCTAAGAATAAGATGTCTTCTCCAAGCAGCTACTATTCTCCCAAGCAAACTTGTTCTTCTTCTTCTCTCATTAGTGAAATTGCTTGAGTGAGTGGTGTGTCCAAATGGGGCCAGCGCCTCCCCTATTTGTACATGTTTTCCAAGTGACTTTTCCTTATGGGGTCGGCTTGCTAATATGTCAAGGATGAATTTACATTGGTACAATATAACATTTTCTTTGTAAATTCTTGTAATCTGACCCAACTGAGAGGGTTTACATTGATTATTTCAAGGTACTTTACATGATTTATGACAATAATAATATCCCTAAATGGGGTAGAATAATAATACAACAATGGAACATCAATAATACAAGAAGAATATATTCTAAAGTTACACAATCTTTAACACTCCCTCTTAACAAGGAAGGTATTCTTCTCACACGATCATGATCATCATAGATGCTACAGCGTTGTACTTTGACCATTGACTACTGACATCTATAGAATCTATACATCATAATAAGTTCTCTCTATGAACAAGCCATCAAGAAGGTTAAACCTAGGAACACAAACTATGTCACTAGGTGACTACCTATGTTATCGCACTATCATCGTGTGAGCGAGGCGTAGGAGCACAAATTACATCACCAAGTGACTACCTGCCATCACATCACATCCAAATCATCTCGTGAGTGTATCCTAGGAATATACATTACG
Source organism: Pseudotsuga menziesii (assembly GCA_001517045.1). Taxonomy (NCBI): domain Eukaryota; kingdom Viridiplantae; phylum Streptophyta; class Pinopsida; order Pinales; family Pinaceae; genus Pseudotsuga; species Pseudotsuga menziesii. Next base: position 239,752 of record LPNX010149473.1, read on the forward strand.
TCACACATAGTGACTACCTGCTACCACATCACATCATGTGGAGAACAACCCAGAACCTGCATCTTCGCACATCAGCGCAACACGACACTCATGAATGTATCCTAGGAATATACATTACGTCACTACATGACTACCCGCTACCACGTCACCTCATGTGGAGAACAACCCAGGTCTAAAACCTGCATCTTCACACATACGTGTATGCCTGTCATTGCACCAGCAGTCAAGATAACTTAATTGAATCACCAGTGTGACTACCTACTACATCCTCATGAGTATATTCCAGGAGTATACATTATCTCACTACATGAATACCCACTACGACATCACCTCAAGTGGAGATCATCCCAATTCTGCAACCTATGTCTTAGAACATGTTATGGAACTGACGACTCCCTCTTTTGAGGAACATCGATCTAGATAACTCCAGGCTTGTCCCTGATGTACTCAAACTTCACTCTCGACAAAGGCTTAGTCAACATATCATCTATTTTCTCATCTGTCGCTATATATTGGAGCCTCATTTATCCTCTCTGCACCATATTCCTAATATAGTGGTACCTGATCTTAATATGCTTCGACTTGTCATGAAACACTAGGTTCTCAGACAACTTCACACAACTTTGGTTGTCGCAAAACATGCAAGTCACCTCTAACTCGAGATCAAACAATCCTAAAACTATATTCTTAAGCCACACTACCTCGCAGTTAGATGAACAAGATGCAATGTACTATGCCTCGATTGTACTCAATGCCACACTTGTATGCTTCCTGTTGAACCAAAAAATCATGCGACCCCAAACTGAAGCAGCATCCTGAAGTATTGTTCCTATCTGTGACACTACCATCCCAATCTAATTCAACATAGCCATTAGAGAAAATTTCAACTCAAAATGGGCCTCCTAAGAAAAATAATAAAATAATATTTATTAATTTTGGAGGAAGAAAAGAAAAAAACTACTTTTTTTGTTCGTATTTTCGACATATCCTGTGATTTTACTCAGATTTCGATCGAGAGAGCTCCCTGGATGCGAAATTAAATTCCACATCCAACGAGTACCCACTTGGGATACTTTTGACGGACCTTGCTACCCCAAAAACAAGAAATACCTGAAAAAAACATGATGATGACATCATCATCACATGTTTTCAGGTATTTCTTGTTTTTGGGGTAACGAGGTCCATCAAAAGTATGCCAAGTGAGTACTCGTTGGATGCGGAATTTAATTTTGCATCTAGGGAGCTCTCCCGATCGAAATTTGAGTAAAAACACAAGGAGACATGTTGAAAATACAAACAAAAAAGCAGTTTTTTATGATACCTATCCCCAAATTTATATTAAAATTTTGTTTAAGACCTATATGGTATTTCAAATTTAAAGCAATTTTATTAGCTAAAACATGATGACATGGAATTTGAATTAGAGTTAAAAGGCCCATTTTGAATTGAAATCTCCTCTAATACTTGCAGAATAATCGTTTGATCTCTCGCATATCTGATCCCATAATCAATCGTACCTTTTAGGTACCTCAACACATTCTTTGCCACAATTAGGTGAACATGTCTTGACTCTATGATGTATTAACTCAATGTTTCACTACAAAGCATATATCCAGACTCGTGTTCATCAAATACATCAACGAACCAATTATCTGCATGTACATTGTGGCATCAATTGTCTATGAAGTAGTATCACACAACAACTTCAAGTTCAATTCCATCGGTGTAGCCATGGCCTTGCAATTCACTATCCTGAATCTCTTAAGGATCTCTATTGCATATTTTTCTTGACTAAGGAAAATCTCATCTAGATTTTGCAACACCTAAATACCTAAGGAATAGTGCATCATACCCGGTTCTTTCATCTCAAACTCTACGACAAGCTTCTTCTTTGTTTCTGCAATGAGCTTCTAGTCACTTGTCATGAACAGGTCATTGCGTAGAGAGGCGCTCTACAGCCCAGTATGGGGGATATCTTGTAACGTTATGTAACGTTCCTCTTGTAAATTTGGCCATAAAAAATAAAAATAAAAAGTAATTATCCTCCAAAATAAATTCCCGCCACAAAAACAACCTAATATGGGGGAGATGTTGTAATGTTCCTACCTAACAAAACAATAAAAAATAAAAATAAAAATGTTGGTCATGCGCATGGTTTTAAATTCATGTGCAAGGCCTCCTAAACAACCCATGGTTTTATTGTACATGGTTTAGGAGGGATTTGCAAATGGTTTTAAAACCATGTGCAAGGCCTCCTAAACAACCCATGGTTTTAAATCCATGTGCAAGGCCTCCTAAAAACCCATGGTTTTATTGTACATGGTTTAGGAGGGCCTTGCAAATGGTTTTAAAACCATGTGCAGGGCCCTCCTAAACAACCCATGGTTGGTTTAGGAGGGCCTTGCACATGGTTTTAACACCATGTATGGGGGAGATGTTGTAATGTTCTTTCCTAACAAAATAAATAATAATAAAAAATAGTATATGTTGGCCATAAATACTATTAAATAATAATAATAAAAATATTATATGCCAACCTTAAATAAAAAGATGTGTCTTTTGGTCTGAATCATGCCAACGCTAATAGTTGAGTGCAATACTTAAGAAGAGGTTTTCACCTCCAAAGATTTGATCCCTCTCGATGCTTGATAAAGCCTAAGATTTGGATCTATGCTGGTCTACATAAAATAGTAGTATCACTAGTTTCCCATCCTCAACCATGAAGTAAAGGTTGGAATCCACTTTACTCTTGGTAAATCCCAAGATCATTATAGATCCATCTATCTTGTTGTACCATGCCTTGGGTGTCTATTTTAAACCGTATAAGGCCTTCCTCAATTTGCAGACATGTGTCTCTCTATCATATGTCTCAAATCCTAGTAATTGATCCTTATACACTTCCTCTTATACTACCTTCGGGAAGGTTGTGTTCACATCCATAAGGTGTACTTTCCACTTCATCACTGCAGCTATCACAAGTATAGCTCTAATCAAAGTGTATCTAGCTACAAGAGCAAATTTCTCCTCATAGTCTATGCGTTCTTTTTGGGAGAAGCTATGAGCAACAAATATTGTCTTATAATTCTCAACTGCATGCTTTATATTGTAGATCCATTTGGAAGACACCACTGACTTCCCTTCTAGTCTCAGAACCACATCCCAAATATCATTATTCATGGTCGATTGGTACTCTTCGATCATCGCATCCTTCCATTCTCTCTTCTCAGTTGCTTCTTTGTAGTTGGAAACATCAATGATATCACACAATAGTGTTACATAGCTAGAGTATGGTCGAGGTCTCTTTATTTCTCTGGAAGTCTTGTCTAATACACCATACTTCTCTGCATCTTGATGATCTCTCGTGCCCAAGCTGGTCTTCTCTTGTGAGTGTTCACCTCCTGAGGTGGATCTACAAGTATCTATGGTTCGGTCATATCATGGTCTTAATGTTATTCTGGAATCATCTCTTCCGTAATTATATCTCTATCACTGGGAGCTATAGGTTATTCTTCATGTACTTCATCGGAGTGAATCTTCCTTGATCTACTAAAAGTTGTATCCTCATCGAAGCTAACATCTCTGATAGTCTTGATCTTCTTGAAGCTCGGTATATAGACTCTGTAAGACTTTGATCATATCATTGTATTTGAAAAAGATGCCATTTTGTCCTGAAGGATCCAACTTTGTTCTCTTCTCTTTGGGAACATGTATGTATACTAGATATCCAAATATTTTGAGATGGTTGATTCTGGTTTCTCTCCTGGGAAAAATTCTTTTGGTTTCTCTCCTGGGAAAACTTCTTCTAGAATCTTATTCTCTAGTACATGATGTGGTGTTTTGTTCTGCACATAGACTGTTGTTCATTCTATATTGGCCCATAAGTGCATCAAAAGATCTTGATCCCAGATCATGGCTTTCACTGCTTCCATTATTATCATGTTCTTTCTTTCTACAACACCAATTTTGTTCACTTCATCTTTTGTATTCAAAAAGTAAATCCAAGTTTTGCGAGAATAATCATCTATAAAATAAACATAATATGCATACATGCTTAGTGAGTTGGATGACATAGGTACACATACGTTTGAGTGTACAATTTCCAAGATATCCTTTGCTTTGTTGTCACTGCTTGGAAACAGTTTATTTACATTCTTCCCTTGTGCACATCCTTTGCAAACGCCTTCATGTTTTGTTTGGATTTCTAGTAGGCCCCTCACCACTTTTCTTACGATCATTAAAACCCTGTAGTGTATATGTGCAATACTTATGTTCCATAGTTCACTTGGTTCCATGGTGTCCAGAACCAACACTTGTTTTGGTTGGCCTTTCAATTTGTGCAAGCCTCCCTCTTGCTCCCCAATTACTACTGCATCATCAAAAGTCTTACCTCTTGGCCACATGGGTACTTGGATATTAACAAATGCAACTTGAAATCCTTTCACATCTAGGCTTGATATGGAAACAATATTCTTCTTCAATCCTAGTACATAGAACTCTTTCATCTTGATAGTTTTTCTTGAGTTTAGCTTGTAAGATGTTTCTCCTACCCCTTTTATAGGATATTGGTAATCATCTCCAAGTTTCACCTTGTGAGGTAAGTCTTCTTTTGTCAAGAGGGTGAAAGAGTGCTTGAAAATTGTCATATGCTTGGAAGCACCATTGTCAAGCCAAACATTGCTTCCATGGGTAATAGTACTTGTTAGTGTTGAAATCAAGACATACTCTTCATCACTAGAGGAATCTTCTCTGGCTCTCTTCTGAATTGGTTCATCATCTTCTATAGTGTGAGTATGATGCCTCTTCTTCTTTCCTTTCTTTGCATGGCCTTTGTTTTTTAGGCAATCTCTTGCAATATGTCCCTTTTCATCACAAGAGTAACATCTAAAATTTGAATAGTCCTTCTGAGTCTTATAGTTCTTTTGGAATCTTCAAGGCTTCTTGTGCGAGTGTTCATCTTTCTTGCTCTTTCCCTTCTTGGTATGAGTTGTTAGGACTTTATTATCATCTTCACCCATCTTCTCTTCTCTGGCTTCAATTATGGATTCTTGTTGTGTACAATCCTCCCATAGCCTACTGAATTTGGTAAGCTTCCTTCTAGAACAGACTCCTTGAATGAATAATTCTCATGATCTTGGGAGACCATTCAACGTAGTCATCACCACCTATGCTTCTTCAACATTGTCTCCAATAGCTTCTAGTTGTTCTTTGATATAAAAGACCCTTGTGAAATAGGATTGCATACTTTCTAAGTTATGCATCTTCACACCCTTAAGTTGAGTTCTCAAGGTCATCTTCGTATCGATGTTCTTTCCTTCATACAAGTTGGTCAATGCATCAAACATATCTTTGGGATTCTAAAACAAGTGGGATCAAGTGATCTTTGATGGAGTCAACAATGATCCTCTTAGCATTGACCATATTCTTCTCTTGTCTATATTTGTCTTCATCTCCCTTTGGCTCTATAATTTCTTCTTTGACATGGGTTTCCAAGCCATGTTCTTCTAATATGAGAAACACTCTATACTTCCATGCCCGAAATTTCTCAACTCCTTCAATCTTGTCCTCAAGCTTGGTATTGTTTATCATCTTCATAAAAATGAGAAATTCAAATGGAAATAAGGATAATAGTGCTTACCAATAGAAATGCTTCAACCAAGTGCTTGCTCCAATGCTTTCTACAATCTTCTTTCTGGTTGACCTAGAGTTTGATAGAGAAACCCTAATTTTCCAGCTTTTGAATCTTGAAAATATTATTAGAGAGAGAGATGTGCCTCCTCGAGGTAAGTTGAGCAAAAATATTCTTCTTCTGGATCTATGGAAAAAATTGCCAAAAAACTGATGCCCTAGTTTTCCTTGTAGTAGTGTTAGGGCCAAAATTGAACATTCTTGGATATGGAATTTGCCTCCACTGGAATATGCGCCCTCCTAGGGTGAGTTTTTTTTACCTAAATTTCAAGCTTATTTGTGGAGGAAAATTCCCAAAACAAGAAACCCTAATTTCCAACTTTCGTCAGCTACAACGATGTAATGACTTCTTTCAAAATGGATATGATACCATCTTAGAATTGTAAACTTTAATAATGGTTATGTTAGATCTTCAAACAATTTGCATCATAATACAATAACCATATACAATAGGATCACTAAAAGAAAGACAAGCACAACAAAACAAGAGCACAAAAATATTTTCCTCTGGGAAACCCTAATAGGGAAGAAAACCCAACAAACTTCTCAAGTGTAGATTCATCAATAAGTACAATCTCTTCTAGTACAATCCAAGAGCTAAATGTGCTTCCACACAAAGATCCCAAAAATAAGACAATATAAAAAACCCAAGAATAAGATATATTCTCCAAGCATTTACTCTTCTCCCAAGCAAACGTGTTCTTCTTCTTCTCTCACTAGCGAACTTGCTTGAGTGAGTGACGTGTCCAAATGAAGGGAGTGCCTCCCCTATTTATACTTGTTTTCCAAGTGATGTTTCCTTATGGGGGCGACTTGCTAATCTGTCAGGGAAGACTTTACATTCGTACAATATAATATGTTATTTATAGATTCTTTTGGGCCAACCCAACTAAAAGGGTTTACATTGATTCTTTCAAGTTACTTTACATGATTGATTACAATAATAATATCCCAAAATGGAGTACAATAGTAATACAACAATTACACATCAATAATACAAGAAGAGTATCTTTCGAAGTTGCACAATCTTCAACACTCACTACTCCCATTGCAATTGTCATCATAATGACATAAATAATCATATGCATCCATAACATATAAGGCTTATTAATCATAACCATACAAACAATTTGTGCGTGTACGTGTGTGTCTCATAAAAAAATAATGTGTTTGCATCATGTGATACATGTCCAAACAATACCATGCATAGCATGGGAGCGATTCCACTCTCATATTCATCCTTGTCCTCACTCTCATCATCATTGGCAAGAGAATGTTGGGCTAATGGAGAAGGGCTCCTCTAGCAAGGTCCCTTAGCCCTTGAACCGTCATAGCAATTTTATTTATAATGGGTCACAACTCAATGCCTCATCAAGGGGTATTGCCATCCCTAGTCTACCATCCCATCTAGTGACCTGTCCACTCAATTGAGTAATTCCTCCAGGATCCCTCAGTATCACACCTACACTTTTAGGTTGGTGGCACAAGATTAATCCCCTCAACTTGACCTTGTCTTTGTTGCTAGTTGCACAGGTGCCACATATACACACATAGGAAAAGTGACGAGAATAAGTCATTTGCATCATATAGGAAATATCACTACCATCTATCTAGTATGTATAAACAAATAATAAATAATCACGCATGTTTACTTACCATTTGGTCCTTTTATCTATTGCAAAGGGTAGGGGAGATTTTTGTTTCCCCTATAGTTCATACCTACATATGGACAATCCTCAATTTATACAAGGAATTGATGTCGGTGTGCAAAGAAACTCAAGTAGAACACATTGCACATGACACCAACCGAACCTCTCGTCATCAACTCACCACATTGTTGCATATGGAGCTCCCTTGGTCTTGCATCTTTCATCTCAATGTGTAGGTTTAGAGTTCCTCTCAAATAAAAAAACACATAGTCAATAGTCATCCCATAATAATAAGAAACGTTTGGGGCCACCCAAAGTCGGTATCCCCAAACACTCTACAATCATCATCCAAACACATGATACTCAATGGATTCCTTGTGATCCCATCACTCAAAAGAACTTGGTAGCAATAGTTTGAGTCTCTAAACTCACAATATCCTCCAATCAAAGGGTCGAATCATGCAACTTGGAAGCATTGACACAATGTGTTTTTAGGAAGTCTTCCATCCATTTGTTATGCAACCTCATTGATAGAATGTCACCCATGACTCCATACTTGGGCAATCCTCAATGTTAAGCTAAGGTCATCCTACTCACCTTGCAATATGAGTGTCTCAAAGTCCAATTCTAATACTCGATGATCATGGGCAAGATCGACTCACATCAAAGGGTTCTCAAGGAAATTGAGAAGCCCCCATCAAGCAAGAAGCCTCTAGACAACTTGATCCCCCCCAATATGTGTACAAAGTTGCAAAGTCCCTCTCTCACCAATAAATTCTCACTCTAATTGGTTGTTCAAACATAAATAGTTGGTTTTCATAGTCAATATTTTTTTCCACAATGCATAATTTGTTAACCCTCTTAGGTCCCATAGGTGTGCTCTCGAAGCCAACATATTCCTTCAATAAGTGCATAAATAGTGCATTTGTTTGTTGAACAAGTGCATACATGACACACTCATGTCATAAAATCCATCAATAACCCTGCACGCATCGATAAGCATCCAAGGTGTCCATCAAGCCCACAAAAGCATAATCTAAGAAATGAAATGGAAAAAATTAAAAAGGGGGTTGGGATCTCTAATTTGTAACTATCATAATTGAAAACACACAATTAGAACGTAAGATATTTCCTTCGATGTTTTGGGTCCCTTAGGGAGCTCAAACTCAAAAATAGTGACAATGAAATTTGAATTTTTGGGATCTTCAGTCTCTATGGCTTCATATGTCCTCCATTTGACACATCATTTACACATCTAATTCCACCATTCTATGCTCTTCATCATGACCTTAATAACTCCCGTGGTTACGTACTTTCACGAGGAAACCCCAATTTCCCCATGAGGTTTCAGTGTGTGTTCACTTAGGATCTAAACCTTCATTTTCATGACATCTACAACATTGGTTTTCTTTTCAAATGTAATTTTACATGGTAATCTCGTTTCCATGTGTGTGTGAATTTACTTAGAGAACCACTTCTATTTTGACATTTTATCATCAAGTTATTTACTACTATTACAAGTATACTTCTTCAAATTGGCATATAGATAGCCCACCACCTTGGAATATGTTGTGTCAGTCTTTCTTGTTAACCCCCATTATGCTTGTAGGAACCCTCGTTTGGATAAGTGGTCTAGCCCAACCATTGCTTGCATTCGCCTTACTGATCAATAGTGCTTTAGCTACATGGATTACCGCAGTTCCCACCATCCTCATGGCCATATGACCCTAGATGGGCCACCATGAGTTTATTTAAACCTCAACTTTGACCACACATATCATCACACAATATTTGTAATTACTAAAATAAAAAATCATTATTGTGTGCCTCCATGAATGCAATAATGGAAAAAAATGGACCTTACCAATCCATTATTTCCAAAAAAAATGATTGTCTTCAATAGTTGTCTTTATTCCACTACTCCATTAACTCAATGAGATTATTCACATCTAAGTTAGATCTAAATATGCATCCTCTATTTCTCCTATAAATAAAGCTATTGAAGTTAACTATTTAACCACTCAACTATTCCAAAGTCTGTTGTTTCATTTAGAGAGAGCAAAGCACACTAAGCCTAGTTCTTCCTACCATTGTGAAATATCCTCTCTATCAAATAAAGCTTGTATATAGGCCCACTATTTCTCCTATAAATAAAGGTATTGAGGTCAACTATTTAGAGCAATGCACCCTAAGCCTAGTTCTTTCTACCACACAAAGCATGGAGTAGAGAACACAAGGAAGCAAATGCCCCTCCCTTGAAGTAGCTTTGAAGCTCACCTATCAGTTTCAACTATCCCAAGGTGTTGTATTGCAAGTCTCTATAAAATCTAAGTAATGATCCAAAGGTTGTTGAGAAGTGGACAAACTCCTCCGATACAATAATAAGCTTCTTTTAGGTCAAAATAATGTGATGCAAGAATTTAAATGAGAAAGATGGGGTTGAGGATCAGTAGAGTTTCTTAGATGAAGTAGGTCTTTGCAGGTGATAGATCCAATTGACATAGTCATTCCTGATTTTTTAGTCAACTATTTTTTAGGTGTGACTAGTTGAAGGCAAATAGATGAGCTAGAGAGCTTCATTTGGGATGAGGAGGATGAACCTAGGCATGATTGAGGGTTTTTAAATTTGATGAGGAATTCTGGAATTTGGTCAAATTTGTCAATTCAAACCCTAAGTTGTTTGGGGATGAAGTGGCATCAACTTGTAATGAACATAGGATAGGTGGTTACTCCATTGTCTGTAGTGGGTGTCAAGTGCTTCAAGGTAGTAATAGTGATAAGACTCATGACCTAGGTTTTGGGTATGTCGCATGAGGAACCTTGAAGAATGGGGGATTTCTTTCAAAGAAAGCTTTTGATGTTGAAGTGGTGCAAAACTCTAGATGTGTTTCCTCTCGAGGGTTATCTCAGCGCAAGACCAATGCCAGCAATGTTCATGGGGATAGAATAGGAGGCACTAAGAAATTTGAGGCCTATGCAAAGGGAACGAGTGGTGCAAAACTTCAGAGGTGTTTCCTCTTAAGATTATCTCAACGCAAGGTTGGTGTCGAGAATTTTCATGGGGATATAGTAGAAGGCACTAAGAAATTTGGGGCATATGGGAAGGGGAAGAGAGCCCTTAAGGCATATTAGGTGAGATCTAAGAAGGTTTCTTTGGTCCTTGGGAAGGACATCAATATGGATAAGGTCGAAAGTCTTTCATCCATGGCATTGATTGGGAGACTAGAATATATGGTAATGAATAGTCTAGAATGTATGTCTTGGCTTAGTCAGTCTTGGAAGCCCATCCTTGGATACTATCCTCATATCCATATGTTCTTAAATAATTGGTTGTGCTTTCATTTTCTAGTTGAGGAGAAGAATGCAAAGGTTTGGGATAAACCATGGCTTATTGGTAAACAGCTCTCTCATTCTTAGAGGATGACACCCATCCTTTAATCCCTTAAGGAAGAGATGAAAATCCTTCATGTGTGGATACTCATGCCAAGGTTTCCACTTGAACTTTGGTTGAGGAATATTTTCATTGATGTGGCTAATGCAGCAAGGAGATCGATTTTCTTTGATGATAAGAGTTTTCTTTCGGTTGAAAAAAGAATGACATGGGTTTTAGTAGAATTTGATGTGTCCATTGGACTTCCTACAAAAGTGGAAATTTGTTGGGGGAACAAAATAATTTCATAGATGCTATATTTTTTGAAGGTTCCTTTTAGATGCCACATTTATATAGAGGTGGGTCATCTTAGGAATAACTGTCTTGTGTCTAATGGGGATGAATTTGTTAAGTTCAGATGAAGAAGGTGATGAAGGAAATCCAGCTATGATTCTATCTAATGAAGTTTCAAAAGATGAATCTAGCAATGTTGCTAAAGACCTTGCCTTCTCTGGATCAACAAGCCTTACTTCTTTGATGCCATTACAAGGTGGTTCTTTCACTAGTAAGTTAAAGTCCCTTGCTCCTAATAACTAAAATTCCTTAAGTTTGGAAGAGATATCTTATTTAAAGAGAATTAAGGAGACTTTGATTTTGAAACTAGGTTGGATGGGAGGGAGTTATGTTCCAAGGATGGTAAGGGATTTATTGAGCCTAAGTCAATCTCAATGGATCCACCAATAGTGGCTATGGAAAAAGATAGTTTTCCTCCTCTGTGGTTAATGGAGTTGAGCTCTAAGAGATCTAGAAAGTTAGGGTTTTTGGCATCAAGTGACCAAAATTCCCCTTTGATTGTTTTGAATGCTCATGCAACTGTGGAATTAAATGTCGTGCTAGGTCTTACTAAAGAAGGGATAGAGGTTGTCACCTTCCCTCCCTTTCAACGTTGAGTTCTAATGATATTCAAATTGGACCTTCTAATGATTTTGTTATTCAAATGAAGTCAATGTTTCATAGCCTGGTTCTCTCGACGTCGATACCATCTTAGAGAGATGCTTTAAAGAAGAGTCCCTTAATGGTTTTTTCGAGTTCAAAGACATGCTAGAATTGTTGGTTATGATCCTCAATCTTCTCTACATCCCTTTTCTGGTGGGAACGAAGTTGTGTCTCCCAGTTAAAATCCCTATCAAAATGTTGCAATTCATAAAAACCAAAATGGAAAGGGTTTTAATAAGAAAGTTGGTTTGATTCCGAGAGGCCTAGCATTAGATGGCCCACCTATTCGTGGCACTTCTCCTACAATTATGGAAAGTTCAGTTGCAGATCCCCTTACTAGAGATTGTCTCTCTGAAAATGTTAGGGCCCTTAGAGCGGGTTTTCCCTTGGATGGTTTTATTAAATAAGATTATTTTATCATTTAATGTAGAGGGGTCGAGGGTGCTCCAGGTTTCTATCCCTCAACTATTTGATCTAGTCAAACCTGATATTGTACTCATACAAGAAATAATGGTGGTTGGACAAAAAGCTCTAGATGTTTTCCTTAAATTGCTCAACGATTGGAAATATTGTACAATAGATGCAGTTGGTCTATCTATGTGTTTATTATCCACTTAGAACCCCAAAATAGTTAAATTTGTTTTAATTTCTTACACATGGAAGTATCACCATGGAGGGTCGTGTAAGAGGTTTGGAATAGGTGTTCAAGTTAATTAATTGTTACAGCCCTTATAATGGCAAGCAAGCTTATACAGAAGAGATTGCAAATTTTGGCATTTAAAGGATAATTTTTTTTTTTGTTTTAGGGGGAGATTTAAACCTTTATGATAGATGTGGTACCTTCACCTATGCTTCCTACATGGAGAAATGGTAGAAATGGTTGGCAAGTGTAGCAAAAAGGTTGGATAGATTTATGATGGCTTAAGATTTGGTTGGTTTTCTTAATAGAGATCGGTTTTGGGTGGTAAATGTTGGATATCGTTCTTGGATTTTCTTAATAGATATTTGCTTACAATTGGATGTTGAGGAATCTATATTAAATTTTCCATTTAAGTTTAATCATGTGTGGCTAGAAGAGGAAGTGTTATCTGAATTGAAGGTGAAGTGGAGATCCCTAGACCAAGTTGAGGGAGATTTGCTATGCAACAATTGGTTTATTAATTGAAGGATTAAAAAATTGAGGCAAGTCAATGCAAAAGACAAAAGTGTTGGAAGTTATAAGAGGAGTTTCTAAATATTGAAAAAGAGATGGATGGAAAATTTGCTAGCACTGTGACAAAATACAAATAAACCATTTGGAGGAGAGGAAAGCGTGGATTTTGATATTAGAGGAAGAGACCTAGAGACTAAAAAGTAGGGAAACCAAGATTGGTCAAGGAGATAATTCACAAATTTAAAAATCACAAAAGGATCCACAATTTTATTTGGGATTATATCAAATGGTAACGATAATGTTATCTATACTCAAAAAAGATTAAAAGATGTTGTTGATTATTTCTCTTTACTTTTTCAAGGTCCTCAAATGCAAATGGTACAAAATTATCCTCATTTTCTATCTATGGAAAACAGTTAGAAGATAGGGGAACCTATGACTCTTATGGAAATTGAAGAAATTTAAAAAGAAATACTACCAAGTCTAAGAGTCTCAATCCAAATGTTTCAATTGTAGAGTTCTTCATTGGGTTTTTTTAATTTAGTTGGGAATGATATGTTACAAGTTGTGGAAGAGTCAAAATTCAAAGGAAACTATCAAGGCATTAAATGCCACTTTCGTAGCACTAATTCCCAAAAGAGTGAATCCTTCATCCTTCAATGATTTTAGACCTATTTCTATGCATAATTTGATCTACAAAATCATTACAAAAGTGATATCTAACAAAATTAAGGCTAAACTTGTAGAATGCATGACCAAATCAAGTTGAAAAAATTGGAAGCAATAATTTTTAAAATGAAATTAGTAAAGGCTTATGATAAAGTGGGCCAAAGTTTATTTGTGTTTGGTTATTTTACAAAGAGGCTAATCATGGAGGATACCCATTGGATTATAGGATGTGTTACATCAACTAAGATCTATATTAGAGGGGCTTCCAATGTATTGGGTAACTATACCATATGTTCATAGGAGTCCTTCGTTGTATTAGAAAGGTGTGCTTTGGTTTATTATGGAGAAAAAAAAAAGATGAGAAACCCTTTCACTAAGCATCCTGGAATAAATTAACTTTGCCCAAACAATAAGGCAAATGAGGCCTTAAACATAACCAAATATATATATACTCTCTTACCATACTAGAATGGATCAGGATTATCCCCAAAGTGGTAAAGAATTCATCAATAATGTGGAAGGCAATGCTATCTGCATATGACATTATTGGTGACTCATTTCATGGAAGATGAGGAATGGCAAGATTCTCAAAATTGGATTTGATTCTTGGATAGGAAATACTACATTATACATGTTACCTAAAAATATGATTGATACACTTACTGACAGTGGTCACATCTTTCTATGATATATGACCCTATTACATCTATATACTCATATCCAACAATAATGGTTATCCTCTGCACATGTGCGATTTACTAGAGAAGAGGATGTTATTTGGAATAGATATAGTCTCCGATAGATTGCAAGATCATATTAGAAAATACTATAGGTGTACAAATACATGCCAAAGATTGTATACCAAACCATGCAAGCAAAAGATCATACTGAGCCAAACTGGTGGCAACTAGCCATATGAAAAATAAAATGTCCACTAATCAACATCCATTTCATGTGGCTAACTCTTACAAGGTTAAATTCTTGTCTAAGATCATCTATCTAGTTTTTTGGGCATAGGCCCTACTAAATGCTCACTAGTCTCTCCAAAAGTGATACTACTAATCATATTTTCATTAACTATCCATACATGGTTAAGTTGTTGAAATATGCCTCAACTTTCATTAACAAAACCTTCACCTAAGAGGGGCTAAAAATTGAAGAAGCCTTGAAAGGATTGTTGAATAATCCAACTCTCCGAGATTATAAAGATTTTTACCTTTTCTTATGATATAGGACAAGGCGAGGGGGGGGCATGGCTAGCCAATAACAAGATGATTTTTCAAGAAAAATCCATTCCACCTCACATATATGCTACTAAGAGCTTAGTTGTCTTAAAATACTTACCACATACTCAAAAGATCAATCACAAAGGCAAGCATCTAGAAAAGCAAATTGATATTTCGACACCATGTTATTTTTTATGGTGCAACTTAAGGGAAGGCAAGTTGTGCTACTGGTCCTCTTCTATTCAGCTTGAATTGTCATTATTATAAATTTGTTGTAAGAATAGGACTCACCACAAACAAGGTTGACCTCTTAGTTGTGATGATTGTGCTAAAGCTTGCAACCTTCATTGGCATCAACAAACTACAAGTTTTTGATGACTCATTATTGTTGAATAACTAGTTATCAACCAAAAGGGCCCCTGCAAATATTGTTCTTAAGCCTATATTTTGCTTACATCTACAAGATCTTAGATATGTTACAAGAGGTCACATTCAAACATATATACCGAGACAATAACCAACATGTTGATCATCTTTCAAAACAAGGGTTACAACCAACTGAACACTCTTCAATTGTCTAGGAGATAATTGAAGACAACATCAAAGAGCTAAACCCGGGACCACTACTTTTTTGGCCTTGACCCATCCCACTTGGGCATCCCTAGATGTTGGCAATGCTTCTTGTCAACAATCATGGAACTAAACATCACCATGAGATATTTTAGTATGATCAACATTGAATAGGAAAGGACTAAAAGATAAATCTTGTTCGTGGAACTAAACATCACTAAGAGATATTTTAGTATGATCACCATAGAATAGGAAAGGACTAAAAGATAGATCTTGTTTTGAAGTTAAATTTTTTTATATGCATATCATAATATATGTAAAGTTTCAAGAAATGTGTATGAAAGGTCTAGAGTAAGATGTATATGTAATGCTTCCTTAACCAATGAGCAATATGGTTCTAGATTTAATATAAATTCAGGTTGTGCTCTTTTTTTAGAGAAATAAAATACTATCCTCGTTAATGGCTCCCGAACTAGTTGTTTCAAAGGATTTCAAAGGGCGTTCAACAAAGATACCCTCTTCCCCCCTTTGATTTTCTTGTTTTTATGTTGCAGGTTTGAGTATCTTCTATACATTGTATAACCCACCTCTTATTTGCAAATGAGATATTGTTATTTGAATCAAACTCAATTGAGGAAAGGTTGAGCAAGGATACCCTCTTTTCCCTTTGATTTTCTTGTTATTTTTTTAAAGGGATAAGAGGTGGTTCACCATTTGTTAAGAGGGCTAGTCCACCTGTCATAATGTCATCAGCACAAGAATCAAGATTACATTCAATCATAATTCATATATTCATAATGGCTCAACAAGAGCATACATGTCACTTATAAGAATTGAACATGGGTGGAGAGGATAACATTCATTCCTCCCAACCACCCAAGCTACAACCAATGGATAACATTCTTGTTAGTTGTTGAAGGTTTGAGACATTATATAACCCCGCCTCTTATTTGTAAATGAGATAGTGCTGTTGGAATCAAACTCAATTGAGGAAAGGTCTACCTTCCATGAAATTATTCAAGTATTTTGAGTTGTAATAGGAATGGAAGTAAGCATTCAAAAGTCTACTTTTCGCATGAACAAGGTGGAAGATCAAGTCTAGAACAATCCAATCTTTCCTTATTAGATTGCTCCAATTGAGAATGGGTATTTCTACCATTACATAAAGCCTAACAATTGCTTAAAGATTGGATGTGGGTACTTCAAGATTGAGGAAAAGGTGGAGAATTGGAGTTATGTTGATTATAATTCAATCTATTTTGGAGAATGTTCCTCTATGAGTTGTCTATGTATAAACTTCCAAATTTTATGCTAAACAAAATTAGACAAAAGACGTACAATGTTCCCTATGACAAGAACAAATCTAAAGAGGGAATCTCCTAAGAAGTTGGAGGATGGGGTCTAAAAAATAATATTGGTTTGGGCAAGCTTTATGTATGAAAAGCCTTTAGAAGGCTTGATTTGTAAAGGTTAATGGATTGAAGAATTGTTAGCAAAGTATGTAAGGAATAAGTCTTTAATTGAGTGGCTTAGAATTCCACACAAATATGTTACTAATGCTTCCAATATTTGGCATGTGTTGATGGCTTCTTTTCCACCGATTGGTAAATGGCTTGTGTGAGGGATCAAGTAGTGAATAATGGAGAGCCATCCAAGAGTACATAAAAGAGGACTAGGAGGAGCAATCTAGACTTTCAAGGTTTGCAAGGTGAAATTTAAAT
Source organism: Pseudotsuga menziesii (assembly GCA_001517045.1). NCBI lineage: Eukaryota > Viridiplantae > Streptophyta > Pinopsida > Pinales > Pinaceae > Pseudotsuga > Pseudotsuga menziesii. The sequence goes on from LPNX010149473.1 coordinate 256,791, forward strand.
CAAAATGTACAATATAACAGACCTGTAAAAAACAATGAATCTCATTCAACAAAATTAACTTAAATGTTAAATGGCATTCTTATATATGAAGCATATGTTTTTGCTTTAAAGATTAATACCATCATTCATATGGTATGATAACACCCTACTTATAAACCCTAAACCAACAAGCAAGGAGTATCTATTCAACCAAAGTCATCTAAGGCTCACATCTTGACACACCGATATTCACAATCACAAGCCCACGCAAACTATAGCACAAACAAGCCATGAGGGAGAAGTACATACTCAACCAAAGTTGTCCAAGGCTCACACCTTGGCCCACCCATTTTCACAAGCACAAGCCCACACAACCTCTAGCACAAACACATGCATGTCCCTGAATAAATATGAACCCAAGTGGCAATGATATCACCCAACCCCAACATTTACCAACACAGTATATATTCAACTAAAGTGGTCCATGAGTCAAAGCGTAGCCCACCCATTCTCCCATGCACAAGCACACACAATCATTAGCACAAACACATAGATGTCTTTGGATAAACACAAATTTAAGTGGATGTGATTATATGTTTTGCATGTTATAGTATTTGATATAAAAATATGTTCACTCAGACTAAGAAAAACCCAAAGTCTAAAAAATGAATTTACTGTATGTTTTAAATGTTTTACACAAGATACTGTAACAAATTTTCAAAATTAATATATATATGTAACAAAAAGTGGATCAATATTCATTGATAAATACGAAGATCATTGATATATACGAAGATCATTGATATATATATATATATATGAAAAAGTGGATCAATATTCACCATTGAATAATAAACTTGTTGATAGATATAAAGATCATTGATAACTAGGGAAAAATTGAACTCTTTAGTTCAAAATGCATCTTTCATTGGTTAAAAAATGTGTTGTTTTAATGGCCATATTCACCATTGAACAATAAACTTGTTAATAGATACAAAGATCTTGTTAATGGCCCCATAAAGACAATTAGGGAGTCTTAAGGAAAAATAGAGAACTAGAGACCTGCATAGAAAAGGGCAAAAAGCATTTATAATTTGGCATGATATCATTGGTGGTAAAATATTAGTTGATGCTATTGCATTTTAACATGTTAAAAATGGTGATCCATGGATGGCTGCTGAAGGCATCAATGATCAAATATGCATGAGGCTAGATGGGTTAGATCAAAGTCAATGATCCTTGGTGCTTACTATAGGATTCACATCTTGAAAATCTAGCATAGAAGATGAACATCCTTACTAGCCCAAGATAATGAAATTTTCCTACTTGGCCAAGATAGAAATAAAACTCATAATTGAGCAGAAACAAATACATGGAATCCAAGGCTAACTAGTAGGTGAAGATACGCTAAACTTCTTCTAGCTTCCTTGCCTCTCAAGGAACATTGGAAAACCAACAAACATGTATGGAAGATATGGTGAAAGGAGAAATCCTAAAATCTTTAGGGTAACAAAGGTATCGATAGTTTGGCATGTCGTAAAACACCGGTTGATGCTCTTGCATTAACTAAAGATTGGATAACGTACAAACCCATACCTTAATAGATATCGAAGGCTCCGAGATAATCAAATATGCAATGAAGCAAAAGTGTAAATCAAAGTTAATGAACATCTCAATGGGAGAACGGTTTGAAAGAAAAAATCAGCAATAAGAATCCTTCAAACAAAACACAGCCGGTGTTGTTTATATAGGGTAAAAGTTCCTTTCAAATGTAGGTAGGTGTATACGCTGAGAAATCTTTCAAAATATATCGGAAGATGGACATCCTCACGGTGGCATAATAATGTAGAATTTTCCTAACTAACTAGCATCTGAAGGTGTTGGAACACCTTGTAGCTCCCTTGCCTAAGTAAAATTTTCCTAACTGACTAATAGCTGAAGGCGTTGGAACACCTTGTAGCTCCCTTGCCTAAGTAAAATTTCCCTAACTGACTAATAGCTGAAGGCGTTGGAACACCTTGTAGCTTCCTTGCCTAAGTAATTTTGGAGAATCAATTCAGGCACTTCAAGAAGTTATTGAACCTGAATTTACAAAAATAAAATCAACTACGCAGAACATATTAAAAACAAAGCAATATCAGCTATTCTCCAATTAACAAATGAAAACCAATATTCTCCTCCACGGCCCAATATACCTCACCAAGGTACTGAGCTGCACACGTCTACCGATTGATGAAAATATGCTTTCTGATAGATTGGTTTGAATAAAGTTNCCAATATTTTTGCTATTTACTTGGCAATTATATGTAATTTTTTAAAATCAAACTCAAGTTTCCAAATACAAACTTAGAAAGTTTCGTGTGTAAAACTTTTAAAGAATATAAACCTTTACAGTTGTGAATCAAAATTCCAAACACTTTGAAAATTCCATGTTTAAAAACCAAAGGGTATGAGGAGTAATAACTGAGAAACCTAGTAGAAGAACTTGGAGACGACATAGATCCAAAAGAAATACCCTCAGCAAAAAACTTAAGTTCGTTAGAAGAATGAATGCGAGTGGAGGAAAAACTTTAGTACGTTAGAAGAATAACGAGACAATTTCAACTCCTAATTGATGTGAAGGTTAACTATTACTTCCAACAAATCTTAAACTGTATGAAGACTCAATACAGTGTACACAAGAATTATTTTTCGTAACATTAATTTACAGTGGGTACAATAATAGTTTTGACATAAATAAGAGATAGAACCACTTTCACCATTAAATTAACAACAAAATCAAAGACATCTCATACATAAGATAAAGATCCAATAATATACCAGAATATACCAGAATATGTTAACCGCCTTCGACCAAAAGATATGCAAAAAAAAATCTTACAATTGCTTTTTGTTGACATAATGCATCGAATAGCTATACTAACCCAGAACCAACTTAAGCCAGATCTATTATGGGAACAATAAAGAATTCAGAAAAAAAAAAAGGATGGGATGACAGGGTTCAAAAAAAGCCTGTGCTCACTTAAAAGATCCAAGGTCACTTGTAATTTAATCAAAAATCATTATATACTTACGATTTATTCAACAGTGTCATAAGCATCCACGACATTTGTTCCACCCAAACTGTATTTGCAACTATCATTTCATTTATATACACATCTCTTCCACCCAAACCTTAAAAGCATCTTACTTGCTTTGCGCAATTAGGACAGGATTTTCAAACCTACAACTTTAATAACAAATTCATGGCTTGCCATAGATAATATCAACGGCCTTTCAGAAACCTCATTTGGGGTTATGAGACAATCAACACGGCACAATTCTGTCCGCCCGCCTGCTTTACTCATCACAAAGACAAATTTACAAAATACAAGGTGTGGATGACTGCATCAAGTCGCAGAACTAAAGATAATGCAAAGCATTGGTAAGAACACCACTCCGAACAATTAGAATACAAGTACAAATGCTCAGAAGATATGAATGTGTTCATAGATGTATCTCATAAGTCCAGACATAAATATTGAGATCTTCATCCTTGCATTGGTATTAAAGAGAGACGATTCGCGAAAAGCAGAAGCAGCATATAGAAATAAGCAATTGATCATTTGCCATAAAACACGGCAAGCCGAAGGTTTCTAGTGAACCGACCAAGAAACAGAGGGGAAAGCGAAACAATCTAACTAGCAGAGGCCATGAAGTTAAAAATAACAATAAAAAGAAGATCTACAGCCTTCGCGAAGGGCAAAAGAGATCATACACAGAGATAGAGGCTGAAAAATTAAAACAATAGCCAGCACCACCACCATGATTCATCGAGACATCCCCTTCGTCCAAGCAAAAGAGTGAGACCATCCTCTTGTCTCTTTACATTCGCCAGGCTATGCTTCCTTATATAAATGACAACCCACCCCAAAGGCCTCCTCGCTTTTGTAACCCTAGATAGGGTTTTTTACAAATTCCATTACACATACAAACCCTACCGCGCGCGAATAACCCATGCAGTAAACGGAACCCTTACTATGGCGCCTTTGGGTCCATGTACAATTTCGTTTAATATGCTTGATGTGAATCGCTTTGTTTTCGCACTAAAGATAGCTATACTTTATTAGAAAAGTATAAGTAGGCCTTAACTTAAACAAACCTAGAAAGCCAGTGATAGACCGATTATAACCCGAGAATAGGACCTTGAAACACAAAGAAAATCCCACTAAAAAACCGCTGGGATACAACAATCCGTCAGAGAAGAACCATCACAGTTAAAGAAATTACAACATGGTCCCGTAACCAGAAACAAAGAAAGATCCATGACAATGCCAAGGTAGAGATCAAGCCCCAGGACAAGAGGGGAGAAGAGAAGAAAAAAAGTGGACCAACACATATAGCAGCAAAAATAGAAACTATACAGAGTGATACAAGGCAATCTACTCCATCGAGAGAAGAAGACCATCATCCCAAAACTCTAGGTGTACAACACATTCAAGACAAGCAAGAGCCCTCTGAGATAAAGCATCTTGCTGGACATTGAATTCTTGGAAGATGTGAAGAAAAGAGAGCAAAGGAAGCACCAACATCCACTCCCAAGCATCCATAAGCCAAGATTGTAACTGCAATGTGTTAATCTAGAAGATGCCCTTTGCCCAGTTTATAATAGCCATAGAGTCACCAACCACTTGGACTAAATGAATATTACGATGCTTTGTGATGAAAAGGATCAACCACAAGCCCAATAATTCCCCTCTGGTATTTGTCTCGAGCACACAATTCAACCATATGTTGGTAAATCCGGATTTCTCCAAATAAATAACAGCCCCAGCTCCACATTTTGTGCCAAAATCCTAAGAAGCCCCATCAAAATTTGCTCTGCAACCCACCAGATATACAAGAGGGATTCTAGGGGACTTTGTCCTATTTTGAGTGAGATTTACAATTGAGCCTTTTGCAACAAGGAAAGTTGATATAGCAAGACGAACAACCTTCGCCATAGAAGGTTCCCTATTTTCAAAGATAACCGTATTCCTTGTCTTCCATATTTCCCAAAATATAAGACATGCCAGTTCATCCCATTGTGGAACATGTTCCAACCAATTTTTAAAAAAATATGAAGGTGTAGGATGTGACCAAACAAAATGTAAGTGACATGTCTCACAAACCATTGACCAAATCTGTATGGCAAACTTACAATTTATGAATAGATGGAAAACAGTTTCAGGTTCCTCCCTGCACAAAAGACAAACATTCGAACCATAGAAGCCCCTTTTTTCTAAGTTATCCCAAGATAATATCCTATTTTCCAATGTCAGCCACACAACAAATTTTACCTTGAGTGGAATGTTCCACTTCCGGCTAGCATTGTGCCACCATTGTTTTTCAACCATTGAATTGGATATAATAACTTCATATGTTGATTTGGTTGACAAAGTACCATGCTTTGCCTCTATATGCTTGCATTTTTCCTTCTTTATTTATTTTGATGAATCATGGACATTAATGTATAAATAAACAAGGACTAGTTACTATGTAACTAGTCATCCTTGTGTTTGTGACAATGATGGAATAAACTATCTTCATGTCTTTGAGTGGGTGTCTTCATGAAGTGTTGTATTTGATTTAAATCTTAAAGACTAATTAAAACTTGGGAGTAACTTTTTATCAGATGATTTCTTAGTCGCTCTATTTAAAAGAGTTTCTGAAGCAAGTGTTGTAAGAAAGAAGAACACATATTCGAGCTCGAGAGAATTGTTTGATCAACTTCTTGAATTTTAAATCATTTGCTTGCTTTAACTGCTCATGTTATGGATGTGGGAGCATGAACTCCGTCCTAAGATTGAGTCATGGCAACATCAACTAATTATCGATGAATTGTCCAATGAGTTGATGCCAACCAAATTGTTTCTCTATGTTGAATAAAGGATATGCTTATCCATTCCCAATTTTAAAAGGAGAGCTACCCCTAATAATGTTGCGTTGAGACTAACTACCAACTGGCAGTCAAACACTTGTCAGAGATTAGATGATAGGTTGCACAAGAGGTGTGCTTTAATCAACATGTATATGCGAATGGAAATTGGTTATCAAATTAAAAAGGATGTTGACAAGGGTTCTTGTTCCAATTAAGTTAGGTAAACCTGCATTGTTTAGGAATATGAATGTGGAACCACATATCCTCCAAGGGAAACCCAATTCATTGCCAATTCCAAATGGAGAACCTATTCCAAAGCTAACATCAGTTCGAGTTGTTTATTATGTGGTTTCATAAGTAATGGTTCAGGTGCAATTCCTCACTAAGATATAGATTCACTATGGTTTCTTCCCTTGTGCATATTATTCACATTAGTCACCTAGTGTTATCCTTAGTAGTGGTAGTTATGTAGATTTTGGGAAACTCCTTGCTTGGTAGTGCTAACACCCTTCGAGACAATCAACATCCTTATTGACAATGACATATATGTCGTATGCATGTCTTTGGATGGGTTGTAGTATTACCAAAGATTCTCATTTTAGTGGTGCTACTTTTCTAGCCCCATGGGAGAAAGATGAGATAGTTCAAGCTCGAGGCCAACACAGATAAAATTTTGGCTTAGAGACTATTAAACCGAGTAGAGGAAAAGAGTTGTTAAAACCAGCGAAGTAGCACCGACCAGGCAAGTTTATAAGGCAATAGTCTTAAGAAAGTAAGTTTGAATTCTACTTTCAAGCCATGTTTGTAACAATAAATCTAAGATCTTATGTTGCTCTACATATCTGCGGCTTCTAGATTTGCTTTGCCTTGGCTCATGCACACAATGCATATGGCCTAGATGCTTCCAATACTAGTGTTGCATATGCCTTTTCTTATGCTTTGTCTCTTTCTTATGCATAAGCAAGCAACCTCACATCCTAATTCATGTAATATCCTATCAAGACTATGATATTTCTGTGCTTTAATTTTCCAAGACCCTTTGTTTCTCATTTGGAAATAGTCTCTTTGATTGGTCCATCTACTAATATCTTGATTGAAAGCATTGTTACATCTTGCAAACATGCATTTAGCATGATTACATGCCTTGGTATGCTTAGTACATGTTCTTTGTCAAAATTCCTTGTAGATTCTAGATCATTTGTGTAAGATATTGACTTGTAAAACATGACCGATTTCTTCTCTCTTTCTCTCTCCCTCTCTCTCTCTCTCTCTCTCACACACACACACACACACACACACACACACACACACGCACGCACACACACACACACACACACACATGTTTCTTGTGTGTGGGTATCTGTTTTCCATCAATGTTATTGTGCATATATCAATTGGTATTGAATCCTACAAATTAGGTCATCTTTACTGATCTACAAATTCTCTCTCTCTCTCATGTTTCTTGTGTGTGGGTGTATTTTTCCATCAATGCTAGTGTGCATATATCAATTGGTATTTAATCCTACACATTAAGGCCTCTTTAATGATCTACAATCTCAAAATACTTAAGTTATCAACTCCAGAGTGCTCAAGTCATTTGCAAGTGCATCAACACCCTCCTCCCCTAATTTGAGGTCATCAATACATAAGTAAATCATTATCACTCAAGATCCTAATATTTTTTTCTCACTTTTGGCAATGTCTTCTGCAAACTCCTTGTAACATTGGACTCTTACTTATTATTGCATAATCACTAGTCTGTTTTTGGCCCAATTCATTATTAACTATTGCTATATTGGTAATTTGTATCTATCGAGCACCAAGAGGGATTCAATTTTTTGATGTGTAATTTTTTTATCTTATTTTTTCACACATTAATAAAAAAGTTACACATGAAGATCTTTGATCCTCCTTTTTGTTTCTTGATATATCTAGGTTTAAGTTGAAATCAATATTTTTTTTGCATTTTTTGATGGGAACAACATGTTACATAATGTTACACAACATTATGCGTTACAACCTCTCCCCCATACTCGTCTATAGAGCACCTCACTATTATAATTTTATACTTTAGCAATGGTTATATTAGATATTCAAACAATTTGCAGCATAATACAATAACCATGTACAATAGGATCATTGAAAGAAAGACAACCACAACAAAACAAAAGCACGCAAAGACTTTCCTCTTGGAAATCCTAATAGGGAAGAAAACCCAACAAACTTCTTCATTATAGATTCATCAATAAGTGCAATGTATTCTAGTACAATCTAGGAGCTAAATAAGGACATATTCGAGCTCGATAAAATTGTTTGATCAACTTCTTGAATTTTAATTCATTTGCTTGCTTTAACTACTCATGTTATGGATGTGGGAGCATGAACTCTGTCCTGATATTGAGTCATGGCAACATCAGCTAATTATCGGTGAATTGTCCAATGAGTTGATGACAACCAAATTGTTTCTCTATGTTGAATAAAGGATGTGCTTATCCATTCTCAATTTTAAAAAAAGAGCTACCCTTAAAAATGTTATGTTGAGACTAACTACCAACTGGCAGTCAAACACTTGTTAGAGATCAAATGATAGGTTGCATGAGATGTGTTCTTTAATCAACATGCATATGCAAATGGAAATTGGTTATCAAATTAAAAGGGATGTTAACAAGGGTTCTTATTCCGATTAAGTTAGGTAAACATGCATTGTTTAGGAATATGAATCTATAACCACATGTCCTCCAAGGGAAACCCAATTCATTACCAATTCCAAATTGAGAACCTATTCCAAAGCTAACATGAGTTCAAGTTGTTTATTATGTGGTTTCATAAGTAACGGTTCAGGTGCAATTCCTCACTAAGATATAGATTCACTATGGTTTCTTCCCTTGTGCATATTATTCACAATAGTCACCTAGTGTTATCCTTAGTAGTGGTGGTTATGTAGATTTTGGGAAACAACCTTCTTGGTAGTGCTAACATGCTTTGAGACAATCAACTTCCTTATTGACAATGACATATATGTCACATGCATGTCTTTGGATGGGTTGTAGTATTACCAAAGATTCTCATTTTAGTGGTGCTACTTTTCTAGCCCCATGGGAGAAAGATGAGATAGTTCAAGATCGAGGCCAGCTCATAGATAAAATTTTGGCTTAGAGACTATTAAACCGAGTAGAGGAAAAGAGTTGTTAAAACCAATAAAGAAGCACCGACCAAGCAAGTTTACAAGGCAATTGTTTTATGAAAGTAATTTTGAATTCTACTTCCAACCCATGTTTGTAATAATAAATCTAAGATCTTATGTTGCTCTACATATCTGCGGCTTCTATATTTGCTTTTCCTTGGCTCCTGCACACAATGCATATGGCCTAGATGCTTCCAATACTAGTGTTTCATATGCCTTTGCTTATGCTTTGTCTCTTTCTTATGCATAAGCAAGCAACCTCATGTCCTAATTCATGTAATATCCTATCAAGACTATCATACTTATGTGCTTTAATTTTCCAAGAGCCTTTGTTTCTCATTTGGAAATAGTCTCTTTGATTGGTCCATCTACTAATATATTGATTGAAAGCATTGTTAGATGTAGTACGTGTTCTTTGTCAAAATGGCTTGTAGTTACAAGTCGAATTCAGAGAGTTTGAGTGTCAATCTAGGGCCTCCTCCAGAAAAATTCGAGTGTTTACAATGTAGGTAGTTCCAGTGTCTTTGTCACTCCGTGCGCAAGCATAAATGGAGAAGAGTCATGTATTGATTATGCCACTCAACTATTTTGAATGGAAGGTCAAACTGGTGATCCATTTGAGGTCGAAAGGCCTCTATAGAGTCACCATGGGAACTGAGACTGATCCCAACTCTGTTGTGGAAAAATCAAACTACTTCAACATGTTGGATGAGGCATTCAGGATGCTTTGTATCTATATTTTGAGGGGTCTTCTCTTCCATGTAGATAGTCTTAATACACTCAATGAATTCTGGATCAAGCTCAAGTCATTGTTTCGGAATACTGATGAGATGAGAGGACACTAGCTCGAAAGTGAGTTGATCTCATTGAGCCCAAATCACTTTGAGATGATCCAGGATTTCTTCACGAAGTTCAAATTGTTGGTGCTTTAGCTGAAACAACGTGGCATCAAGAAGAAAAAAGAGCACTGATATTGTCTATCCTTTTGAATCTAGGGACTGAGTATTGTGTGTTTGTCTCGACATTCCTTTAAGGCAAGATGACAATTCGAAATTGGAGAATGCCTAACTTGGAAGACTTCATGGAGTCTTTGACTCGAACAAGACAATTTGGTTCAAATGGGCACCATCAAATACATCAAGGATCAAGACCTTGTTGTAGGTGTGTCGAATCAAGCCAAAGGCAATAAGAAATACAAGGATTCGAAGCAGAAAAGAGTGAAGGAGAAGAAGCATTCATATGTAGATAGCTCCAGTTCAACTGATGAGGATTTGAAAGCCAAGAGGATGAAGAGTAAGAGAGAGAAGCCCAAATATGGTTATTGCAGTGGTTCACATCATGAAAAGTATTGTTTATGAAGGAATTTGGACATCATTAGCTACTTGAAGACAACAATATTGATGTTCTAGATTTTGCAAGAAGAGAAGAAGGCAAGCTCTCCTTGGAACAAGAAGATGGTAAGCACTTGTATGCTTTGGGTTCTAGGGTTAAACCTATTTTAAATACCTATGTTTCTGATTTACAGTCTGATATGTCAGATTCTGAAACCTCCATCTCTTCCTTGGAAGAAACCCCAAACAATTCACCAAAGTTTCCTCCAAAAACTAGTTATTTTTCACTAGTATTCGACTTGTCTTCTGAAAGCTCTTTCCCACTTGATTTAGATCCTTCCTATTCTGATTCTGAAGGTGATATGCAAGATGATATTCAGGTTATGATAGCCTTAAAATCATTTCCCCAACCATTTTATTCCCAAAATACCGTAATACCCTCAAGTTCGATAGCAGGAAAATCTTAGAATTGCATTGTTTCCAATACTATGTCCCTTATGTATGTTGTTTTTTATGTCTTGCGTATCATTCATTGGTTGGACATCCATGTCACTGGACTTCATGGGACTGTTGTTCCACATGTCTGGACCTGATCTCACCACCTATGGTTCAAATTTCAAGTCTCCATACCATCCAAGTTCGCTCAATTGTTAGTATGATCTAGTTACCAACTATTTTCCCACTATGGACCCATTCACTCATGGAGACACTATACCTATGATATTTTATGCTCTATATGACTTCTATTCTGTTATTTTTGAGCCTCATGAACCTTGTTACAGATTTATGAAGGTGCTTCATCAAATTGGGAAGAAGATTCATGGTTTAATTCACGGTATGGCAGGTACACAAGAAGCTGATTTTGTTGAGTCTTTTGATGCTCTCTGGGAAGGAGCTTGCAGATATACTCTTTCCATTATTGATTATGCTTCCATATCAGATTTTGGTTGTAGAAAAAAATCATTCTTATGATGGTCCTCCATCATTAAATGACGACCTTCAAGGGGCCTATTGACATGTTCTTTGTCTACAACACATTGATGCATTGATGCATGAGCTTGGCATCCACAACATCTTCACCAAGAATTTGTTCATTCAGCTCATTCAAGTGAAGAAGAAGACCATTTGAAGACATTTTTATCATCTCTATGTCATTTCCATTTTTTAGGGAGGATTTTCCCCATGTGGTGTTTTGCCTCTTTCCTCGTTTTTACATGGGCAAATAATTTTTTGTAAGAGGTGACTTGAGCCTTGGCTGCCAGGGCATCAATTTTTGATGTGGTTACACTAAGTCAGGATTAAGGGGGGTGTTAGAGAATCATACCACCTATTATCATGGTCACAGAACACCTAGGACACACTTCATTTGTTTTACACTTATGTTATATGGTCCAAACCTTGGTTATGTTGGTCTAGCAAGGTATATGGGGGTTTTGGACTCATTAATGCACCCAAGCGCCCAATATTTGGTCTACCAGGAGCATGAGCACCCTCATTAATGACATTTCAGTCCTTGGGGCTCTCCCTCTCCTTAAAACATGGAACTGGTTTGACCAGAGATGCCCATGCATGTATTTGGGTGGTTTTGGCCCTTTTGGACCATTAAATTATTCCTAGAGCCACTCCCACTCACCCATGCACTCCAGCATGCCTATCCTACCCACATTTATGTCTTAGCATGCTTCACCCAAATTCAGATGTCCATTCGTGACCGTTTGAGTTGGTTTGGGAGCTCATTGGTCAACCTAGGGGGTTTTAAGGTCCAATGTAAAGATGCCATATGTATGCATCCAGTTTGCCTCCAAAGGACAACAATTTTATCTAATTCTGTTATAAACATGTACCAGACATATTTACAATTTGTACAGTAATATAAACTTCAGTTATTGGCACCATCTCTATGTGTTAATATTGCTCTTTTTCACTGTTTTCTTCATAATTTTTTAATCTCTTTAGTTGTGAGATTTTCTTAGCTCCTATTTATTGATGTGAATTTTATTTCCACATGGTATTAAGAGAGTTTGAGTTGCAATCTAGGGCCTCCTCCACAAAAATTTGAGTGTTTACATAGCAGGTAGTTCCAGTGTCTTCGTCACTCAGTGCACAAGCATAAATGGAGAAGAGTCATGTATTTCTTACCCCATTCAATTATTTTGAATGGAATTTCGAAATGGTGATCTGGTTGAGGTCGAAATTCCTATACAAAGAAACCATGGGAACTAAGACCGAGCCCAACTCTACCATGGAAAAATCGAATTACTTCAACAGGTTGGATGAGGCATTCATGATTCCTTGTCTCAGTATTTTAAGGGATATTTTCTTCCATGTAGGAATTCTTACTACACCCAATGAATTATGGCTCAAGCTCGAGTCACTGTTTCGGAAGGCTGATGAGATGAGAGGACACCAGCTCGAAAATGAGTTGATCTCATTGAGCCCAACTCACTTTGAGATGATCCAGGATTTATTCACGAAGTTCAAACTGTTGGTGCTTCAATTGAAACAATGTGGAATCAAGAAGAAAGAAAAGTAGCTGATATTGTATATCCTTTTGAATATAGGGCCTGAGTATTCTGTGTTTGCCTTGACATTCCATTCAGGGAAGCTCACAATTCAAAATTGGAGAATGCCTACCTTGACAGACTTCATGGAGTCTTTAACTCAAGAGCAAGACAAGTTGGTTCAAATGGGTACCATAAAATCCACCAAGGATCAATCCCTTGTTCCAGGTGTTTTGAATCAAGCCAAAGGAAATAAGAAATCCAAGGATTTGAAGCAGCAAAGAGTGAAGGAGAAGAAGCATTCAGATGTAGACATATCCATTTCAATTAATGAGGATTTGAAAGCCAAGAGGATGAAGAGTAAGAGAGAGAATACCAAATGTGATTATTGCAGAGGTTCACATGATGAAAATTCTTGTTTAAGAAGGAAGTTGGACATCATGACCAAGCTACTTAAAGACAACGATATTGATGTTCTAGATTTTGCAAGAAGAGAAGAAGCCAGGCTCTCCTTGGAACAAGAAGATGGTAAGCACTTGTATGCTTTGGGTGCTATGGTCAAACCTATTTTTCATATATCTATTTCAGATATTTTTATTTCTGGTTTACTATCTGAAATATCACATTCTGAAATTTCCATCTCTTCCTTGGAAGAAACCCTAAACAATTCACCAAAGTTTCCAAAAAAACCTAGTTATTTTCACTAGTTTTCAACTTGTCTTCTAAAAGCTCTTTCCCACTTGATTCATATCCTTTCTATTCTAATTATAAAGGTGATATTCAGGCTGATATGCAGGTTATTATAGCCTTAAAATCATTTCCCCAACAATTTGATTCCCAAAATACCCTACAGCCCCCAAATTTGCTAGTTGGAAAATATCAAAATTTCATTGTTTCCAATACTATGTCACTTGTGTATGTTGTTTTTATGTATTGCATATCATTCATTGATTGTAAAACCATGTCATTGGCCTTAATGGGACTATTGTTCCACATGTATGGACCTGATCTCACCACCTATGCTTCAAATTTCAAGTCTCCAGACCATCCAAGTTCACTAAATTGTCAGTATGATCTAGTTACCAACTCTTTTCCCACTATGGACCCATTCTCTCATGGAGACACTATACCTATGATATTTTATGCTCTATATGAATTCTATTATGATATTTTAGAGACTCATAATCCTTTTTACATATTTATGAAGGTGCTTCATCAAATTGGGAAGAAGATTCATGGTTTAATTCATGATATGGAAGCTACACAAGAAGTTGATTTTGTTGAGTGTTTTGATGCTCTTTAGGAAGGGGTTTGCAGATATGTTCTTTTCATTATTGATTATGCTTCCAGATAAGAGTATGGTTGAAGCAAAAATAATTCTTATGATGCTCCTCCATCATTAAATGATGACCTTCAAGGGGCCTCTCCACATGTTTTTTGTCTACAACACATTGATGCATGATCTTGACATCCACAACATCTTCACCAAGTTTATCACCAGGAAATTATTCATTCAACTCATTCAAGTGAAGAATAATACCTGTTGAAGGCAATTTGATCATCTCTATGTCATCTTCATTTTTTAGGAAGGATTTTCTTCATGTGGTTTTGCCTCTTTCCTCATTTTTACATGGAAAATAAAATTTTGTAAGAGGGGACTTGAGCCTTAGTTGCCAAGACCTCAACTTTTGATGTGGTTACACTAAGTCAGGATTAAGGGGGGGTGTTAGAGCATCATACCACCTAGTACTATGGTCACATGCCACCTAGGACTTACTTCATTTATTTTACACTTATGTTATATGGTCCAAACCTTGTTTATGTTGGTATAGCAAGCTATATGGGGGTTTTCGACTCATTAATGCACCCAATCTCCCAATATTTGTTATACCAAGAGCATGATAACCCTCATTAATTACATTTCACTCCTTGGGGCACTCCCTCTCCTTAAACACATGGAACTAGTTTGACCAGAGGCACCCATGCATGTATATGGGCGGTTTTTGGCCTTTTTGGACCTTTAAATGCTGCCTAGAGCCACTCCCAGTCACCCATGCAATCTAGCACACATATGCTACCCTCATTTATGTCTTATCATGCTTCACCCACGTTCACATGGCCATTCATGACCGTTTGAGTTGATTTGTGAGCCCATTGGTCAACCTGTGGGGGTTTGAGGTCCAATCTAAGCCTGCCACATGTATGACTCCAATTTGTCACCAAAGGATAATGGTTTTCTCCCATTGTATTATAAACATGTACCAGACATATTTACAAGTTGTACATTAATAGAAACTTCAGTTATTGGCACCATCTCTATGTGTTAATATTGCTCTTTTTCACCGTTTTCTGTATAATTTGTGAAGCTCTTTAGTTGTGAGGATTCTCTTATATCCTAGATATTGATGGGAATCATTTTTTTACATGGTATTAGAGCTATTTGGAGCTATAATTTGAATTTATAGAGTTTGAGTTGCAATCTAGGACCTCCTCCAGAAAAAATCGAGTGTTTACATTGCAGGTAGTTCCATTGTCTTTGTCACTCATTGCGTAAGAAAAAATGGAGAAGAGTAATGCATTTCTTACCCTATTCAGTTATTTTGAATGGAATTTTGAAATGGTTATCCATTTGAGGTCGAAAGGCCTATACATATTAACCATGGGAATTGAGACCGAGCCCAACTCTGCTCTGGAAAAATCGAAATACTTCAACAGGTTGGATGAGGCATTCATGATGCTTTGTCTCAGTATTTTGAGGGATCTTATATTCCATGTAGATGATATTACTACACCCAATGAAGTTTGAATCAAGCTCGATTCACTGTTTCAGAAGACTGTTGAGATGAGAGGACACCAACTCGAAAATGAGTTGATCTCATTGAGCCCAACTCACTTTGAGATGATCCAGGATTTATTCATGAAGTTTGAATCTTTGGTGCTTCATCTGAAGCAATGTGGCATAAATAAGAAATAAGAGCACCTGATATTTTCTATCCTTTTGAATCTAGGGCCTGAGTATTCCGTGTTTGTCTCGACATTTCATTCAAGCAAGTTGACAATTCGAAATTGGAGAATTCCTACCTTGGCAGATTTCATGGAGTCTTTGACTCAAGATCAAGACAAGTTGGTTGAAATGGGTACCATAAAATCCACCAAGGATCAATCCCTTGCTACTTGTGTTTCGAATCAATCCAAAGGAAATAATAAATCCAAGGATTTGAAGCAACAAAGAGTGAAGGAGAAGAAGCATCCAGATGTAGACAACTCCAGTTCAGTTGATGATGATTTGAAAGCCAAGAGGATGAAGAGTAAGAGAGAGAAGCCTAAATGTGGTTATTGCATAGTTTCACCTCATGAAAAGTATTCTTTAAGAAGGAATTTGGACATCATGACCAAGCTACTTGAAGACAACAATATTGATGTTCCATATTTTTGCAAGAAGGGAAAATACAAGCTCTCCTTGGAACAAGAAGATGGTAAGCACTTGTATGATTTGGGTGCTAGGGTCAAACGTGTTTTTCATATTTCTGTTTCATATATCTCTATTTCTGATTTACAGTCTGATATATTTTATTCTGACACCTCCATCTCTTCCTTGGAAGAAACCCAAAACAGTTCACCAAAGTTTCCTCCAAAAACTAGTCATTTTCACTAGTTTTCGACTTGTCTTCTGAAAGCTCTTTCCCACTCGATTAAGATCCTTCCTATTCTAATTATGAAGGTTATATGTAGGCTGATATGCAGGTTATGATAGCCTTAAACTCATTTCCCCAACCATTTTATTCTGAAAATACCCTACAACCCCAAGTTTGCTAGTTGGAAAAGCTTAAAATTTCATTGTTTCCAATACTATGTCACTTGTGTATGTTGTTTTTATGTCTTGAATATCATTCATTGGTTGGAGATCTATGTCATTGGACTTCATGGGACTACTGCTCCACATGTATGGACTTGATCTCACCACCTATGGTTCAAATTTCAAGTCTCCATACCATCCAAGTTCGCTCAACTGTCAGTATGATCTAGTTACCAACTCTTTTCCCACTATGGTCCCATTCGTTCATGGAGACACTATACCTATGAAATTTTATGCTATATATGACTTCTATTCCAATATTTTAGAGCCTAATGAGCCTTTTTACAGAGTTATGAAGGTGCTTCATCAAATTGGGAAGAAGATTCATGGTTTAATTCATGATATGGCAGCTACACAAGAAGCTGATTTTGTTGAGTCTTTTGATGCTCTTTGGGAAGGAGTTTGCAGATATATTCTTTCCATTATTGATTATGCTTCCAGATCAGAGTACGGTTGAATAAAAAACCATTCTTATTATGCTCCTCCATCATTAAATGATGACCTTCAAGGGGCCTCTCCACATGTTCTTTGTCTACAACACATTGATTCATTGATGCGTGATCTTGGCATCCACAACATATTCACCAAGTTTATCACCAAGAAATTGTTCATTCAACTCATTCAAGTGAAGAAGAAGACCTGTTGAATGAATTTTGATCATCTCCGTGTCATGTCCATTTTTTAGGGAGGATTTTCCCCATGTGTTTTTGCCTCTTTCCTCGTTTTTACATGGACAAATAATTTTTTGTAAGAGGTGACTTGAACCTTAGTTGCCATGGCCTCAATTTTTGATCTAGTTACAATAATTCAAGATTAAGGGGGGGTGTTATAGAATCATACCACCTAGTACCATTGTCACATACCACCTAGGACACTCTTCATTTGTTTTACACTTATTTTATATGGTCCAAACCTTGGTTATGTTGGTCTAACAAGGTATATGGGGGTCTTGGACTCATCAATGCACCCAAACGCCCAATATTTGGTCTATCAGGAGAATGAGAGCCCTTATTAATGAAATTTTTGTCCTTAGGGCGCTTCCTCTCCTTAAAACAGGGAACTGGTTTGACCAGAGGTGCCCATGCATGTATTTGGGTGGTTTTTGGCCCTTTTGGACCATTAAATGATGCCTAGAGCCACTCCTACTCACCCAGTCCATCCAAAACGCCTATCCTACCCTCATTTATATCTTAGCATGCTTTACCCATTTTCACATGGCCATTCGTGACCGTTTAAGGTGGTTTGGGAGCTCATTGGTCAATTTATGGGGGTTTGAGGTCCAATCTAAGCCTGCCACATGTATGCCTCCAAAGGCTAACAATTTTCTCCCATTATGTTATGAACATGTACCAGACATATTTAAAAGTTGGATAGTAATAGAAACTTCAGTTATTGGCACCAGCTCTATGTGTTAATATTGCTCGTTTTCACTGTTTACTGCATAATTTGTGAAACTCTTTAGTTGTGAGGATTATCGTAGCTTCTAGATCTTGATGTAAATCATTTTTTCACATGGTATTAGATCTCTTTTGAGGTGCAAGTCGAATTCAAAGAGTTTGAGTTGCAATCTAGGGCCTCCTCCATAAAAATTTGAGTGTTTACATTGCAGGTAGTTCCAGTGTCTTTGTCATTCAGTGCACAAGAATAACTGGAGAAGATTCATGTATTTCTTAGTCAAAATGGTGATTGAGTTGAGGCCTAAAGGTCTCTACAAAGTAACCATGGGAACTGAGACTGAGCCCAACTCTGCTGTGGGAAAATCAAAGTACTCCCACAGGTCGGATGAGGCATTTAGGGTGCTTTGTATCAGTATTTCGATGGATATTCTCTTCCATGTAGAAAATATTCTCTTTTAGAATACTAATGATATGAGAGGACACCAAATCGAAAATGAGTTTATCTCATGGAGCCCAACTCAGTTTGAGATGATCCAGGATTTCTTCATGAAGTTCAAATTGTTGGTGCTTCAGCTGAAATAATGTGTAATTGACAAGAAATAAGAGAAGCTAATATTTTCTATCATATATATTTACATTTTGATATATCAGATTCTGAAACCTCCATCCCTTCCTTGGAAGAAACACCAAACAATTCACCAAAGTTTCCTCCAAAAACTAGTCATTTTCACTAGTTTTCAACTTGTCTTCTGAAAGCTCTTTCCCACTCGATTTGTATCCTTCCTATTCTGATTCTTAACGTGATATGGAGGCTGATATGCAGGTTATTACAGCCTTAAACTCATTTCCCCAACCATTTTATTCCCAAAATACCCTATAGCCCCCAAGTTCACTAGTTGGAAAATCTCAAAATTGCATTGTTTCCAATACTATGGCACTTGTGTATGTTGTTTTTATGTCTTGCATATCGTTCATTGGTTGGAAAACCATGTCATTGGCCTTCATGAAATTGTTTTTCCACATATCTGGACCTAATATTGTTAGGATTGTAATCCTCCCTTATCCAATTTGGTCAATTATGTTTAAATTAGGAGTCTTTTTAGTCTATATTTAGTCACTAGCACCATTGGGTCCACATGGCCTAATTGGGCCACATGTACCAGTTACTAGAGCATGGGGAACAATAGTTGAGGCTGAACACCATTGACTGCACTTATATGCATAAGTTTAGGTGCCTCCTATACCAATCCCTACAATTTAGGAGCCACTAGGAGTGCCGAAACCAACCTCCTTCAGTTGAGTTTAGTTAGTGACTAGCTAAGCCTAGTTAGGAGTCAATTACATTCAATTACATCCAATTACATTTAGTTAGCACCAGTCATTGATTAACTGAATGTGGGAAGACACCTTTCCTCACCTACCAAATTTAGTTAGACTAGTTAACTGATTCTAACTGACTGAGGCATTGATTTCGAAAGCTGGAGCTAACTAGTTAGTCTCCGATAGTGATTTAGACATGTCTAGTTATTCATTCAGTTAGGTTGATTCAATCAATTCAAATTCCTCTCTCATGCATTCGAATTGACTGGTTATTAATACTGGTGTATTACATTGGATTGATTATCCATTTTTACCTTTGATTAATGAAAGCATACACAACTGCAAATCATTATTGCACTGTTTCATATCATATTTTGAGTAAATTTGCTTGTGAGATCTACTTGTGAGTTGTGTTTTTCTTCATAGATTCATGTGAGCTCAAATTTAATATGGTATCAGATCCTCATTAAGACAAGGCACTTCTCCTTCTACAGATCTCCTACTGGATCAATTTATTTTTTAGCAAAATTCCTCCTCCCTACTCTGCACCAAAAGCCGAAAAGCTTACCACATAAATCCTAAGCAAAATAATTGTTGATCAAGATAACTTGATTGACTAAGCTGGGTGTGATGAAAACTTGACATGTGTAGGTAGTCAACCTTACTTTGTTTTTATTTCTAATTGCAAGTACAATTTCAGATGGATTCGGAATTATCAGTTCCTCTTCTTACTCCATCCACAAGATATTCATAATGGAATATGAAGATGATTGCATCTCTGAAGAGATAAGATCTCTATGAGGTGTCTATTGGACTAGGTAAAGAGTCTTATGAGAATTAGAATGACTGTCTAAATGATGGTGATGGATCTTTTGGAGCAATTGGTCTGGCCCTTTCTCCTAGCTTGGGCTACCTCACTAAATTTGTTGAATACCCAAAGGATCTCTGGACAAAATTGGACAAAAATTTTGGCAAGCATAATGAGGATCATAATAGCACTTTGGAGAGCACACCCAACACCACAAGAGTTCTTGATCCAAAATTCTCATCCTCTACTCTTTCTGATGAAGTTGTTTAAGATGAAGAAGAAGCAGAATCTTCTACACAGTCAATTCGAATTGAAGAAAGTCTCCTTGCAGTGACTCCTTCTCCCGATGCTCTGGAAGTTTATGAGATCTCTGATATCTCATATTCTCATATGGCTGATACAAAATAAGACATTTGAATCTCTTATATTGAATAAAAACACTTATGCACTTCTATGCAAACATTCTCTAATGATTCTCCTTTAAATTCTGTGCAAAATTTGCCAGTGATTGCTTCTGAAAGTGAAGAGGAATTTGATTTCCCTCCTTCTAATGTTGCTGCTGGTGTGCAAATAAGTAATACCTTGGATATTTTGGAAAAATATCAGATTACAGGAGTGATCCATTTTCTCTCCTTGATCTAGATCTTCCAGCAAATTCCTACACGATTGCATGCACCAATATTCAGAATTTTGAAGAAGGAGAAAACTGTGCATCTACCGTATCGGTCGAACATACTTTTGGATCTGATATGAAATTATTTGGATCTGATATGATATTATTTGGATCTGATATGATATTATTGGTTCAAATTTTAAATTCCAAGAGCTTTTAGTCATGCTTGTAGCTCCTCTCACCAATTTCGGTGTGAAAATCAAATACCGCAAGTCTTCTTCAAACTTGCTGTTGGGGATTTGATGTTAGTTTCCTCTTGTGAAGTTGATGATATTTTATTTTGTGAATCATTAGTTATTATGGAAGCTATATCATATTATGGAGCTCAAGAATTCACTCTCCACAGTCCTAAGGCTTCTCTACCTTTGGTCACATGCTCATCTCCTCACAGAACTAGTAAAGAGGAAGACATTTTGCATCCGTTTGGACACTTTGTCCTAACACTTGGGGCTGATTTTACCACTCATGGTTTGTTGTTCAAGGCTGCAACATATCATTTTCTTGATTTTTCCTCACATGGTTTGAATCCTCAAGCACTTTTTCTCTCTTATCCGTTGATTTCAGTTGCTCTACATGGGTCTAATTTTCATCCAGCAGCTGTCTATATTTCTGATTTAGTTGAGCATATTATTGTTCTTCCAAAGAGGAAGATTCCTCCAGATATAAGATGGAGAAGTCTACATTGCAGGCCCAAGGATACCTATGCACAGAAGAACAAGATTGATCCTAATTTTTGCTTAGTTTGAGGGGTTTTTTTTTCCCATGTGGTTTTCCCCCCATTTCTTTGTTTGTATTAAGCAGTTACTTTGCTTTAGCTGTAATGGGTGACCTATGGTCTTAGTTACCAGGGCCCACAAATTTTCCAAGTTAGCATTCAGGAGGGGTGTTAGGATTATAATCCTTCCTTGTCCAATTTGGTCAATTATGTCTAAATTAGGGTTCTTTTCAGTCTATATTTAGTCACTAGCACCATTGGGTCCACATTGCCTAATTGGGCCACATGTACCAGTTACTAGAGTGTGGGTAACACTAGTTGAGGCTGACTACCACCGACTGCACTTGTATGCATCAGTTTAGGCACCTCCTAGACTAATCCCTACAATTTAGGAGCTACTGGGAGTGTCGGAACCAACCTCCTTCAGTTGAGTTCAGTTAGTGACTAGCTAAGCCTAGTTAGGAGTCCGTTACATTCAATTAGATCTAGTTACATTCAGTTAGCTCTAGTCATTGATTAACTGCATGTGGGAAGGTGCCTTTCCTCACCTACCACATTTAGTTAGACTAGTTAATTGATTCTAACTGACCAAGGCACTGATTTAGACAACTGGAGTTAACTAGTTAGGCTTCGATAGTGATTTAGACATGTCTAGTTATTCATTCAGTTAGGTTGAGTCAATCAATTTGAATTCCTCTCTCATGCATTTGAATTGACTGGTTATTAATACCAGCGTATTACATTGGATTGATTATCCATTTTTACTTTTGATTAATGAAAGCATACACATCTGCAAATCATTATTGCACTGTTTCATATGATATTTTGAGTAAATTTGCTTGTGATATCTACTCGTGAGTTGTGTTTTGCTTCATAGATTCTTGTGAGCTCAAATTTGATAAATCTCACCACCTATGGTTCAAATTTCAAGTCTCCAAACCATCCAAGTTCTCTCAACTGTTAGTATGATCTAGTTACCAACTCTTTTCCCACTATGGACTCATTCACTCATGGAGACACTATACCTGATATTTTATGCTCTATATGACTTCTATTATGATATTTTAGAGCCTCATGATCCTTTTTACAGAGTTTTGAAGGTGCTTCATCAAATTGGGAAGAAAATTCATGGTTTAATTCATGATATGGTAGCTACACAAGAAGATGATTTTGTTGAGTCTTTTGATGCTCTTTGGAAAGGAGTTTGCAGATATATTCTTTCCATTATTGATTATGCTTCTAGATTAGAGTATGGTTGCATAAAAAATCATTCTTATGATTCTCCTCCATCATTAAATGATGACCTTCAAGGGGCCTCTCCATGTGTTCTTTGTCTACAACACATTGATGCATTGATGCATGATCTTGGCATCCACAACATCTTCACCAAGTTTATCACCAAGAAGTTGTTCATTCAACTCATTCAAGTGAAGAAGAAGACATGTTGAAGGCATTTTGATCATCTCTGTGTCATGTCCATTTTTTAGGGAGGATTTTCCCCATGTGGTTTTGCCTCTTTCCTCGTTTTTACATGGACAAATAAATTTTTGTAAGAGGTGACTTAAGCCTTAGTTGCCAAGGCCTCAATTTTTGATGTGGTTACACTAAGTAAGGATAAATGGGGAGTGTTAGAGCATAATACCACCTAGTACCATGGTAAAATACCACCTAAGACACACTTCATTTGTTTTACACTTATGTGTTATATGGTCCAAACCTTGGTTATGTTGGTCTAACAAGGTATATGGGGTTTTGGACTCATTAATGCACCCAAGCACCTAATATTTGGTATACCAAGAGCATGAGCATCCTCATTAATGAAATTTCAGTCCTTGGGGTGCTCCCTCTCCTTAAAACAGGGAACTGGTTTGACCATAGGTGCCCATGCATGTATTTGGGTGTTTTTTGGCCCTTTTGGACCATTAAATGCTGCCTAGAGCCACTCCCACTCACACATGAACTCCGGAATGCCTATCCTACCCTAAATTATGTATTATCATGCTTCACTCATGTTCACATGGCCATTTGTGACCGTTTTAGGTGGTTTGAGAGCTCATTGGTAACCTAGGGGGGTTTCAGGTCTAATCTAAGCCTGCCACTTGTATGCCTACAATTTTCCTGCAATGGATAGCGATTTTATCCCGTTGTATTATAAATATGTACTAGACATATTTACAAGTTGTAGAGTAAAAGAAACTTTAGTTATTGGCACCATCTCTATGTGTTAATATTGCTCTTGTTCATTGTTGTTTGCATAATTTGTGAAACTCTTTAGTTGTGAGGATTTCCTTAGATCCTATATATTGATGTGAATGATATTTTTGCATGGTATTAGATCTATTTGGAGCTGAATTTTTGAATTCATAGAGTTTGAGTTACAATCTAGGGCTTTCTCCAGAAAAAGTCGAGTGTTTACATTGCAGGTAGTTCCAGTGTCTTTGTTAGTCAATGCACAAGCATAAATGGAGAAGAGTCATCGATTTCTTACCCCATTCAATTATTTTGAATGGAAGGTCAAAATGGTGATCTATTTGAGGTTGAAAGGCCTCTACAGAGTAACCATGGGAACTGATATGAAGCCCAACTTTGTTGTGGAAAAATCGAAGTACTTCAACAGGTCGGATGAGGCATTGAGGATGCTTTGTCTCAGTATTTCGATGGATATTCTCTCCCATGTAGACAAACGTACTACACCCAATGAATTCGGTCTCAAGCTCGAGTCACTGTTTCAGAAGACTGATGAGATGAGAGGACACCAGCTCAGAAATGAGTCGATCTCATTGAGCCCAACTCACTTTGAGACGATCCAGGATTTCTTCACGAAGTTCAAATCATTGGTGATTCAACTGAAACAATATGGAATTGATAAGAAATAATATCAACTAATATTTTTTATCCTTTTGAATCTAGGGCCTGAGTATTCCTTGTTTGTCTCGACATTCCATTCAAGAAAGTTGACAATTCGAAATTGGAGAATGCTTATCTTGGCAGACTACATGGAGTCTTTGACTCAAGAACAAGACAAGGTTGTTCAAATGGGTACCATAAAATACAACAAGGATCAAGCCCTTTATGCAGGTGTGTTGAATCAATCCAAAGGCAAGAAGAAAGACAAGGATTCGAAGCAAGAAAGGGTGAAGAGGAAGAAGCATTCAGATGTAGACAACTCCAGTTCAATTGATGAGGATTTGAAATCCGAGAGGATGAAGAGTAAGAGAGAGAAGAACAAATGTGGTTATTGTAGAGGTTCACATCATGAAAAATCTTATTTCAGAAGGAAGTTGGACATCATGATCAAGCTACTTGAATACAACAATATTGATGTTCCATATTTTGCAAGAAGAGAAGAAGGCAAGCTATCCTTGGAACAAGAAGATGGTAAGCACTTATATGATTTGGGTGCTAGGGTTAAACCTGTTTTTCATATATCTATTTCAGATATCTATGTTTCTGATTTACAGTCTGATATATCATATTCTGAAACCTCCATCCCTTCCTTGGAGGAAACCCCAAATAGTTCACCAAAGTTTCCTTCAAAAACTAGTCATTTTCACTAGTTTTCAACTTTTCTTCCGAAAGCTCTTTCCCATTCGATTCAGATCCTTCATAGTATGATTCTAAAGGTGATATTCAGGTTATGACATCCTTAAACTAATTTCCCCAACCATTTGATTCCAAAAAGACCCTACAACCCCCAAGTTCGCTAGTTGGAAAATCTCAAAATTGCATTGTTTCCAATACCGTGTCACTTGTGTGTGTTGTTTTTATGTCTTGCATATAATTCATAAGTTGTATATGCATGTCATTGGTCTTCATGGGACTGCTGTTCCACATGTCTGGACCTGATCTCACCACCTATGGTTCAAATTTCAGGTCTGCAGACCATCCAAGTTCGCTCAACTGTTAGTATGATCTAGCTACAAACCATTTTCCCACTATGGACCCATTTGCTCATGGAGACACTATACCTATGATATTTTATGCTCTATGAATTCCGTTATGATATTTTAGATCCTCATGAGCCTTTTTACAGAGTTATGAAGATGATTCATCAAATTGGGAAGAAGATTCATGGTTTAATTCATGATATGGCAGCTACACAAGAAGTTGATTTTGTTGAGTCATTTGATGCTCTTTGGGAAGGAGTTTGCAGATATATTCTTTTCATTATTGATTATGCTTCCAAATCAGAGTATGGTTGCAACAAAAATAATTCTTATGATGCTCCTCCATCTTTAAATGATGACTTTCAAGGGGCATCTCCACATGTTCTTTGTCTACAACACATTGATGCATTATCTTGGCATCCACAACATATTCACCAAATTTATCACTAAGAAGTTGTTCATTCAGCTCATTCAAGTGAAGAAGAAGGCCTATTGAAGAAATTTTGATCATCTCTGTGTCCTGTCCAATTTTGAGGGAGGATTTTCCCCATGTGGTTTTTCCTCTTTCCTTGTTTTACATGGACAAACAAATTTTTGTAAGAGGTGACTTGAACCTTAGTTGCCAAGGACTCAATTTTTGATGTGGTTACACTAAGTCATGCTTAGGGGGGGGGGGGTGTGTTAGAGAATCATACCACCTAGTTCCATGGTCACATACCACCTAGGACACACTTCATTTGTTTTGCACTTATGTTATATGGTTCAAACCTTGGTTATGTTGGTCTAGCAAGGTATATGGGGGTTTTGGACTCATTAATGCACCCAAGCGACCAAGTTTTGGTCAACTGGGAGCATGAGCACCCTCATTAATGAAATTTCATTCCTTGGGGAGCTCCCTCTCCTGAAAACGTGGATCTAGTTTGACTAGAGGCGCCCATGCATGTATTTGGGTGGTTTTTGCCCCTTTTGGACCATTAAATGCTACCTAGAGCCACTCCCACTCACCCATGCACTTCACGATGAATATCCTACCCTCATGTTTGTCCTAGCAAACTTCACCCATGTTGACATGGCCATTCATGACTGTTTGAGGTGGTTTGGGAGCTCATTTGTCGACTTAGGGGGGTTTGAGGTCCAATCTATGGCTGCCACATGTATGTCTCCAATTTGCCTCCAAAGGTAACAATTTTCTCCCACTGTATTATAAACACATACCATATATATTTACAATTTGTACATTAATAGAAACTTCAATTATTGGCACCATGTCTGTGTCAATACTACTCTTTTTCACTGTTTCCTGCATAATTTGTGAAACTCTTTAGTTGTGAGGATTCTCTTAGCTCCTAGATATTGCTGTGAATCACATTTTCATAGAATGTATAAATAAGATATCTCACATGAGGTTGGAAGACTTGTGGGATTCCCTTTAAAAATGGGATTTTTTAATTAAGATTCAAAAGAATAGATAACCTTTGATCTATCCTAACTTTAGCATATCCTTAAACATGATTGAAGATATATAAAATACTTGAAAAGACTTAGTATATTCTATAAAATTTCATTTTCCACTTATTTGGTATCATTTTCCAAAGTACATGTACTATTTCTTTTTGGACTCACAAGAAGAGGAAGTCATTTGGGCAAACGTGTCAAAAAATATGTTTGTTAGGAGATGGTAGAAATGGCATACCACCTATAGCTAGAGTAATATTCACCATAAATATTCATGTTTATTTTAGTTCTAATTTTGATGGTTATGTCCTTTAATCACCATTTTTACCTATATATTTATCCTTTGTACCTTGTTGCCACCTTTTTTTAATCCAACCCAAGAAGTTGGGATCAAGGTAATTTTTGTTATTATAAGTTTTACTTGATTTTTTTTCTAACCATAGATAATGGATAGTATTCTATGTATTTATTTGTTTGAATAATGAATAAATCAGAAGTTGTTTTTTTATCCCTTTTCTATTGATAAACATACTATAGATCCACTAAAATTGTACTTGTAAAGATCTATCTATTATGGAACTGCTACAATTATGTTGTTCTAGGTCCATGTTCTCTAGGATTATGTGTTCTAGGGGAAACCCTAGTTGGTACATCTCATATGGATAAAGATACATGTTATGAATCAATGGAGGAAGAATATAATAGTTGAAAATATATGTGCTACTTGTTGTTACTTATCCTACCATCCCACCCAGTTCACGAATTTCCCCAACAGAAGTGAAACAATAATACTTTAGAACCATAGGGCTCATGAACCATGACCATATACTCACTTTCTTAGAGGTATTAATTGGTATACATGTGCTTATAGTTGAGATATATCGAGCATGCCCACAACTATTGATCTAAGTCATTCATGCAAAGGTACATATGCAAAATATAAGAAAAGGGATGCTCACACCAATGGATGGGGTGTATCGTGCTTCTCCTTAGCTATTGATTTGGCCCATTCATGCTAAGGTAAAAGAGTGGAAAATAAAGAGGGGATATCCCATGTGAATGGCCAAGATGGATCATGCAACTTTATAACTTTTGATTGTAGTTGTTCACACTAAGGTACAAGCATGGGAAATAACAAAGGTGAATCTCGTGTGAATGACCAAGATGGATCATGTACCTTTATAACTTTTGATCCTGGTCATTCATGTTAAGGTACAATAACCTAAAATAGCAAGGGGTGTGTCCCACACCAACAACTAAGATTTAATCCTTCAAACTCACAAGTGATTTGTGCCACTCATGTTGAGGTACTAGCTCGTTGGTTATATGGAATAGTCAAATATCCAACTAAAATAATGATATTATATTGTAGATTCCATGAAAACAAACATATTTAGATCCTCCATCATTAACTCATGAGACCAAATAAAGGTGGGACCTACCTCATCAATAGTAATGACTAATGATAAAAGAATACTTGTCCTTCAAGCCTAGATAGAATGGAGGTGGCACCCTATGCTCAGCATGAAGGATGGATGAATGCCAAGTTCTACATATTAATTTCATATATTTCACTCCAAATAACACCATGAACCCTTCATTTTGTCAAATTTTATCAAGTTATCGATACTCCTGTTGATTGCGAACTTCCTCTAGAGAACGTTGACTCGAGAAGCTACTCCCTTCAGTATTTGTCGACTAAGAGAGAATTACAAACCACTGTTACTCAATCCATGTCCACAACCCTACTTATAATTAGGTAAGATTAGAACCTCCTCTTTGTTTGTAGTATTTCATATTTCATATTTACCTTTTTCTTTACCTTTCACATAGTCCCCTTATTTTCTATCCTTAAAATCCATCAACCATGCCTCGAAAATGGAAATCCACCTCAGAAAGATTCTTGTCCTTATCCATATATCCCTTTCTGATACTAGTGGTGTCTCCTCATCTCAGGGTCCTACTTTTTTCATTGGATTATCACAAATCGCCACCCCTCGAATGACAAAGTCTTCCCCTAAGAACTCATGGAAGTTATACTTATGGAAAATTTATTTCTTCTCAATCTAAAAGCAACATGTATTCATTGGATTAGTTGAAAATATTGTACCAGATACCTTCCCATTATGTAATTTTTTGCAAATTTGTGTGAGGAATTATAAGACTGTCATTTCTATCATCATGACTAAGTATGGCCAGTTTTCCTTATTCCATATCAATGCCTTCCATATAACTTAAATGCTGGGAACCTCTCTAGGAACTTTTGTGTTGTCGCATGATGAACATATGAGTATATATAAGAAAATGAACCAAACATGATGAGCCAAGGTATTCTATAGACTTAAGTATAATCAAGGTAAAGAGGAGGTGCTCCCACACCATGTAGGTTAAAAAACTTCCCACCAAGGACCCAAGAGCATATTATCTCATATAAACAAATAAGAGGTTGAACTTTCCATCCTTTAGTAGTCAACAAGGTACTCCTACATAATATATATCACTATAGAGCATAGGATTGAACAACTTAATAAAGATATGACACAATGGAGGACCAAGGCAGTAGACAATGCTATGAAAGTAGTGATAGTTGAAGATCTGGATAAAAAGAAAAAATACACTCCAAAGAATCAAGGATAAAAGATAAGTGCAACATAAAAAGAGGTACATTAACAAAGAAAAGAAATTGCTACACTCAAGGAGGAAATGGACACCCAGAAGGCCAGGAACAAAGAATCACTAACAGAGGCAAGAATGGTCAATACATTAACATAAATCAAGAGGATAGTTTGGACTAGCGTGGCCAACAATTTTCCATCCTTAAGAAACCACCTCCAATTCTATTTATACTTTTTAATTATTTATAAAGAGGTGGTGAGATATTTGACAAGTAATGAAGGAGGAATCCAGTCCAAATACAAAATTGCTAAGGTAAACTAAGAAGTGATGAAATATGTATCCACTGAATAATTGAATTTGTTGGGGATCAAAGACAAGACATCTATGTATATGGATATAGATACTAGAATATAAGTAAATTCAACAACTTGAAGATTGTCAAAATCAGGATGGAAGAATAAAAAAGGTTGCTCCACCCCTTCTTTAAATATATGAATTAGATGATAAATAATGGTCTCCCCTTCCCATGGGATGATAGGACGAGCTTGCATCCCACTAAAGTATACAATAAATTGTTGCAAGACTCCATACCTAGATTAACTATTGCAACATATAATCCCACTATCCCTACTGCAACAAAAAACTTGAACCAACGAATCCATCTATCGGCACATCCGCTCTACTAAAAACCATGATCCATATCCTAGGGGAATGTAGATTATACACCCTATTCAGAATTAGACAAATCATTTTGAATTTTGAAGGGTGGAAAATCTATTAATAAATAAGGACTAGATTTTATGAGTACATTACATGTTTTTTTGCTAGATAGGGAGCAGATGCAAGCAATAAGAGAAACAACATTATCTTCAGAAAGAACACCTCAACATAGTATTTCTCATCCACCTAAGATAGATAGCTTCATAAAAACTTAGAAATAGGTGGCTCTTGTTAGGGAAAGAAATATCTATTTTTTTTTAATTGAAAGAACAAATAAGGTGAGATTAAAGGAATTCTCAAGGGTTTGGACATATCCAATACCCGTTATAAACTATGAATAAAACTATTAAAGGAGGTGCGTCCGTAAAAAAAGGTACATCATCATTCCTAATTATATTTATAACAAACGATTGTCTCCCCATGATTTTATATGATATGTATAATAATTGAGCTCAGAGGAATCTATGAACCAAGACAAAACTCACAAATAGATCTCATAAACAATTTACTCAGTATTGACATGAAACAGTGTAAAAAATGGCTTGCAGCTGTATAATGCTTTCATTAATAAAAAAATAAATGGATACAATCTGGATGATGTTTACAATGTAAGACACTGGTATTAATAACCAGAAAATTCGAATACATGAGAGGAAACTTGAATTGGTTAACTCAGACTAACTGGTTGGATAACTGGACATGTCTAAATCACTATTGGAGTCTAACTAGTTAACTCCAGTTGTCTAAATCAGTGGCTCAATCATTTATAATGAGTTAAACTAGTCTAACTGATGTGGTAGGTGAGGAAAGGCGCCTTCCCACATGCAACCATGCAAATACTGGCGCTAACTGAATGTAACTGACTCATAACTAGTCACCAACTGAACTCAACTAAAGGAGGTTGGTGCCGACACTCCCAGTGGCTCCTAAATTGTAGGGATTGGTCTAGGAGGCGCCTAAACTAATGCATGCAAGCACAGTCATTGGAATTTAGCCTCAATTAGTGTTCCCCGCACTCTAGTAACTGGTACATGTGGCCCAATTAGCCCATGTGGACCCAATGCTACTAGTGACTCAATAATGACTAAAAAGACTCCTAATTTAGGCATAATTGACCAATTTGGACAAGGGAGGATTATAATCCTAACAATATGAAATCACACCATGTATCTACTCACACGTGCTGGCATGAGGTGGTAAGGTCACCATTGGGATATTGCAGAAATAAAGGACATAATGAAAGGATAAAAATAGGATCCTTAACAAAGTACATCCAAAAGGTTGCAAAATTCTGTATGGAACAGATATAATGGGATCTACAACATTAGCTTCTTCTCTTTTCTTACCCTCCTTCATCTTTGTAATGGAATTTGGGAATTTTTCAGGTAAAAAAAGACAATAGGACTATAAAATAGATCAAGGGTTCCCTCTTGATGCATTCTCTATTACATTAATGAACAACTAAGATTTCCATTGAATTAAATCAAGAGCGAGGAAAATTTTCCATTGGACCTAAGGATATTATGTCTTATGTGTGTTATTGTATCCACTTTCTATGGTTGAATGTCTTTGTTTCCTTGCATGAATCTATCTTAACTTTTCCCACACTATTTTCTCTATGTCATGAAGCATGTTTAGTGGAAAGTTCCATGAAATAATTAATGTTAAAGTTGTTTATGATGCCAACATCCATTCTAAGGAAGGAATCTATGATCAAGGCGCACCAAAAATATTCTCCCAGTGATTTTGGTTACTTTAGAAGTATTTTGTTCCTCCACATCTAAATATAACATTTGAAAGTTATGTATTAGTAGCTAGAATCAACTCCATGCACCATAGATCCCTACTACAAATCTGTCCTCCTAAAGCTTAAGTGAATCCAAGGCATCCTTAGTGTGACAAACTAGAAATTATGCCTCCCAAACTTGGGGTTCCCTCCCTTGACCCAATGATTGGCTTGGTGGTCTAGAGTGGTGTAGGAAGGTGCATCCTGCACATCTGTCCTCGACCTTGTAACTCCTTATGAGAAATATATGAATTATGATATGAGACTAACCTATGTCTTACATATCGCAGCAAGAAAAGGAAGGAATCCTTACACCTAGATATATTGAGGGGTGCAACCTAAGAAACAACAGTACTACATAAATGTGGTTAATGACATATAATTGTGCCTTTGCTTCTCATTACCAAAGAAATTATCTACTTATGGACATACAATCATTAACATATGGCATATTTGCCTCATTCTTGTCTATATTCCAACATTTTGTTTTGTCGTAACTAGATTCCATGACTATATTTTAAAATTGTTTGAGAGTCTATGATTCTCAAGGACATTTATTTTGTTAATTTTGGTAGGTTTTTACAAGAAGAAATGCATGTATATAATAGAATTCACATGTAAAAATTGGGATAAACTATGCATAGTAGAAAAAATTATTTTGGTAATTTTCTTCTAGTATATGCTTTCAATTTAGAAAGAATGTGTGATTACATCTAATGTGAATGACTGAGATAATGAAATCGAATGTTGTTTTACTATAATTACAGGTCAATATCCTATTTCACAAAGGAAGGGCATGCTCTGGAGGAATAGGTGTTTCCTAATAGTAGGTAGTTTTTAATAAATGCCTCTGCTTATAGTATTAGTGATAAATTAGATTTAATTATATTCTTCTATTAGTGTATTGCTTTCAAAGATAATTAATATTTCTAAATTCAATTTCAACTGCTTGTGGAATAATTTCATTTATGCAAACATGTATGTTTTATGTAAGAATATTATTCTATAGTCGAGTTTTAATCCAACAAGATTGTGCTTTCAATAGGGATAATTTAGGGCATGAATTAAGGATATGATTTTGAATTTTATTTATAGTCGATGTTTAAAATAGATTAAGACTTTTGTTTTAATAGAAATCATCATAGACAATCAAATCAACTAATAAAATGAAACCTACACAAATGGTGCACAATATCTCACAAGTACTTAGACCCTTGGTTAACATAATAAATTCACATGTAATATAGACATACTTGTTTCATTTGTATGGAATTTATTTAACTTGTTAGGAGGAGATGGAAATTGGTTTACTTGTGCGGGAGATGGCGGAGGTGAAGGAGGAGGAAGAGGTGGAGGATCATCATCCTCACCAGATGAAACCAAAGTAGAAGGATCTAAATAATAATATTGATGGTTATGTCAAAATATCAACATATCGGGTTGGTTGATAGTGCAAAAAGCATGATGCATCAATAGTGTCATATCACGTAGAGGAATCACCTGTATTAGTAAAATCTTACGGTTTAGTATGATCATGCTATCTTTTTCAGGGACCACTTCATGGTAATCCATCACCTCACTTCGGTATATCAACTCCTAAATGAATCTATGATCTAGCCTGCATCATAAGTCAAGTCTTTGTATCTTAGGCATCTAATCATCTTTATACATCTCTTCATCTTTTCAGGGAAGCACATGCACAACATAAAATAACATCTACAAAAATAGTAGATGAAAATAATTATAAAATTCAAACAAAATGTTACAATAAATTACATGTGCAGAAAATAAGACAAAAAGAATACACAACTAGATTAATCAAAACATAACGATAATATTATCTCTATCATCTAGTGGCTCAACTAGAGGAAATAAGATGCTTGCATTCCATTGTTAATACATACAGGTATTATACAACAATGAGGGCATGATGACCATCACTAGTAAGAAACATTACACTAGAATTGAGGGCATGATGACCATCACTAGTAAGAAACATTACACTAGAATTGATCATCCTAGATGGCCACATTAGCTATCTTCTCTTGGGAAACATATGCACCCACATGTGCATACACACATCAATCATTGACATAAAAGGGATTCATTCAAATGATGATCAAGTGACTGTAAACCTCAAGCAATAAAGTAAATAGCTCTCAACCGAAGGAGAAAACCATCCTCCCATGAAACATGCCATGAAGTTGATCCAGAGCAAAACAAAATTGTCACAAAAAAATGGTTAACCACCTAACTATTATAGGCCTCCAAACTAAAGTAACTACATAGTGCATTAGAGGGAAACTAATGCATTTCCTATGACATATATAGTGTGTTAATGTCATGACCATAAGTCATAGGAACCTAACGTTCTCTACACTGAATGCACCTAAATGCAATCAAACACTAGTAACTTGGAAGTCACTTGGGTAAATGATGTATGTACTAACATATCTTTACACATATGTGACATGAATATCTCCCACAATGCCAGGAAGAATACTAGAAAGATGTTCACTTGTAAGTGAAGGAAATATTATGAAAACACACTTCAATATAAGTATGTGCCACATAATAGGGGTGACATGAGAAAAGTTGTCTCACTAGTATCTAAACAAATTAGATCTCAACATATCATAGAGAGAACTCACAAGATAGGTACAACTCCAATAATAGGCCTTGTGGATGCATCATACACTTTGCAAGGTGATTTGAAGAGTCTGTTTTATTGAAATTTGTTGAAGTTTTACATATTCTAGATTAAAAAGGGAGCCTTTACTGGGTTATATTACATTTTCAATTCATATATGTGAAGAATATTTGAGGAATTGTGTTTCATAATACAAAAAATAATCCAAAAATTGAGGCCATATTATTAAAAATAATGCATAATATCCTAGGAGAATAATGGTGCAAGTGGATTTCAAGGCATGATGTCATCAAAGTACGAAGGAAGAAATCATTTAAGGGGAATTGATGCTAAGATATTAAAAATTCAAACTCAACACCACTAGGATTAAGGACCAAATTTTGCATGGCATCACTTAGTGTGCCTCATTATCATGATGACATCATCGAAGTATGATAGGTTGGACATGTGTACCAATCAAAATCTTCTAAGTAGTAAGGTGACATTAACCTCACCTACTTAATAGGGCTATTATATCACATGTACAATAATAGGGTGTCAAGTGGATTTATACATCATAATTTTAGGTTAATACTATACATTTAATCAATGAAAAGTGTCTAGTATTGGACTTTAGGGTTGATGAGGATCAAACTAGGTTTCATAAAATATTTTCAAGTTTGCATGGCTAGAGGATTTTTCCATTCATGTTATCGATTTGCATCAATATTTTCCCAAAACTAATCCTTAATTTAACTACATTTCATAATGTTTTAGGCCTAAAAGGATAGTTGAATTATATTCCTTATGTTATCAAGGGCACACATTTTCAATATAACTTGAGAATTGTTCCACATGTAGCTAGTCAAATAACACATGGGATTCTCACAATGACAAAAATTCTGTGGATCATACAATTTGGATTAATATCTTTGCTCCATTTGGAGATATATTATTTTCCAAGACATAAATTATGGTGTTAGAAATGAAAAATAGAGATTATCTTGGTAAAATACTTTCTGTCATGTGGAAAACCAACATCAACATAATCCTAGTGAACATGGCACTGTGGATTTTTCAGGGAGTGTCACATGGAAGAAGCATTTATCAAGGGGAAGTTGAATAGTATTTGAATATTTTCCTTTGAAAATGTTTCTAAGTACTTGAATATCATGTGAAGTTCAAAATTAAAACAAGTTTAAAGTGTATTTCTTGAAATTTTGGGCCCACGGATCCAAAGGAATCAATCCCTTTAAGTTCCTCTAGTTACACACAAATTTTCCACGTACTAACTCTTGATAAAATTGGGCTCTATTATATTATAGGCCTATGAGTATGGTGGGAACTAGTAATTAATGATTCTTATATTACACAATCCCCTCCATGGAACCAACACCTAATTTGATTGCATTCTCTAATATATTGGGTTTGTGAGAAAAATGAAACATTGCTAGGAAGACCAAGGTTAGATATCTTTGAAAAAACTATTATAAAAAAAATGGACAAGTTTATGAAATCTGGAAAAATCTAATTAGATATTACCACTATTTGGTTGAGTATTCAATATATTTAGGTTGTATGTGTGCACTAATGAATGCTACAATTTCAATTAAATTGATTCATTATTTCTTAATGAGCTTTAATCACTTTATTTTGAGTTTATTTTATAAGATTTGTTATCCATAATACTTTAATTGTATTATCATTAATAGTTTGACTCCTTTTAATTTATCACTTTTAGTGTAACATCATTTTATTCTTATAAGTAACCATGAGAATTTATCTTACATGCTAAAACATAAATTTAAAACAAAACTCACGATCCCATTAACAAGTCCAAACACTATAAGTCTATATATATTTTTAGATTAATAAATTGAAATTATATTAGAGTCCCCACCATTTTAAGAAAGAATATAAGTCTACATGAAACTATTATTCCACAATGCACACAGGGTGTAGATCTATTGGTGATAGGGTGCACTATTAGGGCACTCAATGCGACATTGTTGGTTAAAACCTTGTAGCCTTCTGTACCATGCATGGGGTAGTGTTTGTATTCCTAACAATATAGTGGAAGTAGACTAGAATTGAACCTATGGTGACATGACTACAAACCCGACCCAATTATTGATTCCCCTAGTTACCCCTCTTTCTCTCTCCACACACACACACACACACACACACATATGCATTATGTTGGAAGAACTCAATGCCTTCCAACTATTCAATCAACATTTGAATTTGCTAACCTGATGATGTTGGGATTATTATTAATCCTCCCATTGACCACATAGTATAATTGTCTATTTTCCTAGCTTAGGAGTTCTTCATCACTCCACTAATGCATGGGGGACACACCTAGGGGATATCTTCCACTTACTGCACCTGAATGCATGAGTTTAGGAGCCCTAGGGACAAATCCCTATAATTTAGGAACCCACTCTGAGTGCCACCAACAGTCTCCTTCAGTTAACCTTGGTAAGTAATCAGTCATGTTCAATTATGCTCTAGCAACTATAAATTAGATCAAAATTATTTAGCCTAGTGCTAGTTTGAATGATTGAAGGGAGTGTGGGCACCTTTTCTCACCTACCCTCATCAGTTAACTGATTGTAGACTAAGTTAGTTATATGTAGTTTCATTAGTGAGCTCCAGTGGTGATTTTTCCACACTGAGTTAGCTCCAAATTCAGTATGAGTTGGTAGATTCGAATCATATCTTAGGTATTCAAATTCTCCTATATGTACAACTAGTGTATTCCATATTAATTACTGATTCATGGACATAATCATATTATTCCAATTTTGTTTCTATGTGTGTACAATTTTTCCATGAGTAATTGATCACCCGATGCTAAATTTTTCTCTATTCTTTAGCCTTCTCTTCTCAATTGAATTCACGCAGGATGATGATCATGTGCTTCATTGAATTTAACATGGTATTAGAGCAGGTATCCATGCCTTCCTCAAACCTCAGAAACTTCCATTGATGCACTAGAAGCCATTTAGTTTCCACATAATTCTTGGAATAATTGCATTGCTCCCTCTGGATTCTGTCCAGAGAATTCTATCCAGGTTTGATGTACTCAGAGAAATTTTACATGTCGAAGTGAAGGGTGTTTGAGCTAAATTAATTTGAATTGAGTTGTTTTGCAGTGTTTTTGTAGGTACATTCAAAATTTCTTGAATAATTATTGTTCAATATAGCTGTGAAATGGAGAACTTAGTAGCTCTCTCTCCCAGATTCCTTACACCCTTTTATTACCTTGATTGGAGGCCATATATGCAGATTGCCTTGCACAACAAATGTCTATACATGATGACCATGGGAAGAGTAGTCAGACCCTAGCAGTATATTGAAAAATCGAAGTGTGTGGATAGGCTTGATGAAGCTTTTGGTTACATGTGCATCCACATCTCTAGGGAGCTATTGTTCCATCTTGATGGACTCAAGACTCTGAAAGAAGTATGGGATAAGCTTGAATCATTGTTTGGCCAAACAAATGAGCCGAGGGGCCATATCATGGAGAGTGAGATGATAGCAATACAACATAGTAAATTTGACACAATACAACTTTTCTTCACTAAATTCAAATCATTGGTCATGTAATGCACGTAATGCGGGATTGAGAAGAAGAATGAGCAATTGGTGCTCTCCATACTGAGCAAACTTGGCTCAAAATTCTCATTGTTAGTCTCTACTTTTCACTTTGGGAGACAAAGTAATCCTAATTGGTGAATGCCATCCCTTGATGCCTTCACATAGTCTCTAATCCAAGAACAAGACAAGATGATACATATGGGATCCCCTAGAGCCTCTCCAAATCAATCTCTCTTAGTTGGTGAGACAAGGAATGTGCAAGTAAGAAGGAAGCATAAAGGTAAAGAGAAAAGAAACACTGAATTTGAACCTAAAGACAAGTTTGATTCATTAGATGAAGCCTCGGGCTCTAGGAAGGACAAACATAAAAGGTCTGACAAGGGCAAGTGCTCTTAATGTAAGAAAGGAAACCATACAGAGAAGTATTGTATGAAGAAGACCATTGATCAGATGGAAAAACTCCTTAAGAAGCACAATATTTCCCTCCCTGAAGGCACAAGGAAGACTAATTATGGAGAAAATATTGAAGATCATGATGAAATATTCCATGCACCGAAGGATATTTGTTCAAAATCACATGCATTCCTCATTGATTCAGGAGCCTCCAATCATATGGTTGCATCCTGAGAATCATTCTATTCATTACAACTTATTGATGGTCTGAGTATTCATATGGGTGACGACACTCAAATTCGAGATGAAGGAAAGGGTTCAATTAAATTAAAACGTGGAATGCTCAAATATGTACTCTATGTTCCCTCTTTAGCTATAAATTTGTTATTTGTATACCATATGACACATACCGGCCCACCAAAGTGAGTGGTATTTGGTTCTGACCCAATGGAGATCTCAGATATCTCAACTAGGAATATTATAGCAAAGGGTATTTTAAACCATGCCTCCAATGCATATGAATTATCACACATTCTTCCATACTAAGATTCAGTACAGTCTCGTCTACCATTTTAAAGGGGAGGTAAAACCATTCTATCTACTCCTTTTACACATTATAATGTTTCCATTAGTGTTTTAGATTCAGAATCTGAAGCAAAGGACCTAGTTGAATCTATTGATGGAATTGAAGATGAAGTTCACAGTGATCCAGATCCAAATCCAGTGCCTACTCCCAATCCTAGGCTTAAATGGGCACAAATTTTTATTGAGGAAGTTGGGTGTTATACCAAAATCCTGTCACCATCATGTGATAAGACTTTTGACATACCTACTTGCCCTGAATCCCAGCTTTTGGAGTGGAAACCCATACTAAATGTCAATATTTCATATAAATTCCCAGCACCGCGCTTACCTTGATATCCAAGAGCGGTACCTTGTTCGCACCACCTATCCCCTGTTGCCCACAAGTGGTGCCACTGCTTATGGCCCTTGGTCCATAAGCGGTTATTACCAGAACCACTCTGTTATTG
This sequence comes from Pseudotsuga menziesii, assembly GCA_001517045.1. NCBI lineage: Eukaryota > Viridiplantae > Streptophyta > Pinopsida > Pinales > Pinaceae > Pseudotsuga > Pseudotsuga menziesii. Next base: position 296,574 of record LPNX010149473.1, read on the forward strand.
AAGGAGAAACACGGTACCCTAGGTAAAAAGGGAAAAAGAGGAGTTTCTCGAGGGTTCTAGATAATAAGCCTCGCGTCCTCCCTTATCCCTACTGTTGTGGGTTAGTTAAGCTCGAGATCCCTCATCCTAGGATCTTAGAGGCCACCTCACCCACTAATCTCTCAACCTACCCTATCCATTGAGCCTTATAAATACAAGCTCATATCCATGGTTGAGGAGAGAACTCTTAAGGTATTGTTATGCTGTTGGATTGATCACTTGGTCCATATCGTTGGAGAGCATAGAGAGAGCTAGAGTCAGAGCTTATGGGGATGAGAATGCTTGGTTTCATGGAGATGCATGTCAACACTAAGGCTTGGTTGTAAACTTCTTCATATTTCTTTAATGCAAGTTGATTTTTGTCCCACATATATTGTTGTTGTATGATTTCACATGTATGTTGTTAGATTCCTTAGTCACTAACATAGATTAGTAGATTATGTTCTGGTGGTTTCGATTTGTTTGCGTGTTGTAGCTTATTGCAGGTACATAGGGTAATGATCGAAGCATTACATTCCAGGTATCTACGACGTCTAGGGAGAGTCTTCAACCTCTGTCATCTATTTGTTCTGGATCTGAACCATTCAGACCAATGGAACACCTTGCTGTCCGGAAGAGGTGAAATATTCTAGCTAACAAATCTGACAACTTCACTGGGGAATGAATATATGTATCAGTTGATCTGATCTTCCTTATTCTTTCAACTCTTGTCCGAATCCAGGCTCCTTCTCCAACTCTCTTCAGTTATATCTGCTATCTGACTTAGTCAATTTGGGTTTGAAACTTCCAGATCTGAATTATTTTTGACCTTTTATGCTCTTTCTCACTTTCAATCTATCAGTTTTAACCTTGATCTAGTATTTTTCTGACTTGATCTTGCATTCTCTGTTGTGTTTTGGATTTTTACAAGGAACTGCGCTTGTGCCTTTGGCAAGGAGCGGTGCCACCACCTGATTCTAGTTAGCAGTAAGCGGTGCCACCGCTTGAATCCAGTGACCAAGGAGCGGTTCTGCCTAAAAAATGCTTGTCAGCAGCTTCATCTGCGCAGTGCCAGGTAGGCCATGTTCCAGACTTTGTATTTTGATTTTTTGCGTGTTTTTGGCTTATTTTTTGATGATTCTTGCTTCCTTTTGCATGCTGATTTTTTCAGTGCTTGGTAGGAAAGATTGGTTCTTCATTTCCTTGTTTGTTTTAAGGAGAAGTTTTAGTTTTCTCTCTCTTTTGCTTTATTCGCAAGCTTGTTGAACAATTTTCTTCTTGTTTTGTGCATGATTGTTTGAAATTCTAGATCTTACTTTCATTAAGAAGAAATATCTGTTTCCAGATTTGCGTGCATTAGAGTTAGTTTTATTTGGAAACGTTAGTGAAATCGTCTTTCCATCAAGTTTTTATGCATCTTTTTCAAGCATGAAAAGATAGGAAACATTTTTGGTTTATTTATGTTTGATGTTCTCTAGATCTCTTTTTTATTTGCTTTGAAGATTGTTTGGGGTGCATTGATATTTCACTTTCTGTTTGAAAAGATAGAATTGCATTTGCATTTGGGTGTGCATTTTTTGGGAAGAAAAGTAAATCTCTCTCCCTCTCTTAGGTAGAATTTCATTGAAGAGGAAAACTTGCATTGTCATATAGATCAGTGTGCATCTTCTTTAAATTCAAGTTTTCACTCCATGGTTCCACCTAAACGCACAAGATAAAATTAACGGTAGTACTAGGTTAAAACTTTTAGCAATTTGAGTGATAAGTTAGAGATGTGTTCGGGAATCGTTAAGCGTAGAAGCTGTCGTTACTTGTACGCATTACATCCCGGGACTCGCGCGGTTCTTCCACGTACCGTCGGTATATCGAACAACCTTTCACGTACCCTTGAGGTATATGGAAAGGTAGTTCACATACTCGATTGTATATCGGAAGGCCCCTTGTGTACGGTTATGCGTTAGACAACACTACTACCGATTCGAGCTCCTACGTACCTTGCGTATATCGGGAGACCCTTTTAGGAATCCTTAAACCATCTGAGTTATCCTTTTGGCCTGTCCTATGAGGTTCCTGACTCTTATCCACTCCTTTCACATGTTTGCTTGTTGCTTTTAGTTTGAGTAGTACTTGCTTGTGCGTGGTAGTTAGGCAGTTATTAGAGAGTTTAGATATGGCATCCTCATCTAGGACTACCACTCCAGAGGTCCCTTTCCAAGGTGTACCTTTTGCATTCCCTCCAAGTGAAGGTATTGGTCCTCCATTTATTGCCACTCTAAATATTCCTGGATTAACTATTGGATTACCAGTCTAGCTTTTTAATCCGGTAATTCCTGGTACACCTAATGTCTCAAATGTCACCTCTCCTCTAGGAGAGGATCGACCTCAACCTAATCCCTTTCCTTCTTTGTCGGTAGTTGCTTCATCCCTTCCTTCTTCTTCGCTTGACCAAAGCTCTATGGTTAGTAGTGATGTGGATAATAAGAAGAAGAAAGGGAAGGGTAAAAAGAAGAAGGATAAAAAAGAGAAAAAGCAGCAACTATCCGCTCTTGATGGTGCTCGTTCTAAGAGAACACTCAGAAAATCCAAGTTCCCTTGTAAGCTTTGCAAGGGGGGCCACCTTCTTAAGGAGTGTCCTAGTCTCTCCTGTGTACAAGAAGAGTGGTATAAAAGGTCCAAACCATTTGTGTCATCAACCTATGATCATCACATTGATGATACTCCCTCAACTAGTGACCTATTGGTAAAAGGTCGTAAGGGTAAAGTCTTGTATCCTTGTTTGATATGCAAGGCTATGCATCGTAATTTTCTTTGTCCAAGCATGGATGAAGCTTCACGTTGGTTGGGAAATATTACTGATCATCAACAGGTGATTCCAACAAGTGATAGTAAGTTATCCCTCGATCCCCCACTGGTTGACCAAGTGGTCGATTCGGATTTATCTGTGATTGATCCCACTCTTCCTTTGGAGAGTGAAGTTAAAGTGGTAGAGTCGGTGTCATTTCCTCTCGATCCTACTCTAGACTGAAGTAGTCTCTTTGACCAAATCTTCGTCTTGTTCTTCTCTTCGAGTAGAGAATGAATTTAATCCTGCTGAAGTTTTTATACTTCATTCTGATTGTTCTCGACAAGAGGAAATTTTGTCTGTTTCAATAGAACCCTTTATGAGTAGTGAGGTTATTTCCTTTGACTGGAGTAACCTAACAGAGTTTCGTCTTCATTCAAGTGTTCCTTTCCAGATAGTTGTGAATGTTACTGCTAGGCAGCTACTTCACACTATTGTTGACGAAGGGACTTCTGTTAGTATTCTATCCTCAACTGCTTGGCAAGATTTAGGTTCTCCTTAGCTTGTGCCAGCCACCGATCAGATACTGGCTTTTAATCGCATACCTACTGCGCCTTTAGGGATCCTTCCTTAGTTTCCTATTTCTTTGGAAGAAAAAATTGTCTATATTGATGTTATGGTGGTCCAAGGTCCTTTAGATTTTAATCTACTCCTTGGACGTGATTATGTTTATGCCATGAAAGCCGTAGTGTCCACACTCTTTAGAGTTATGCATTTTCCCCATGATGGGAAGATGGTGACCATTGATCAGCTTTCTTTTGTTACACCTGACCATCGTGTGACTCCTAGTAGTCAGACCGCCTTGAATGTGCCAAATGTTCTTGTGGCTCTTTCCCCTTCTAGTTAGCTTCTTCCCATCATAGGTAAAATGGGGGGCATGGTTCTAATATATGGACATCATAATGGAGCTAAGCTGCTAGCTTTTATGTAATGGGGGAAACCTACCAACCTCTAGATATCATGTTGGATAGGAGCAGGTTTTAGAGCATAGTTTAATTTTGGTTTCAAGCTCGTTAAAAAATAAAACCACTCCTTAAGCATAGTTTATGCTTTTGGTTTCAAGCTTGCATAAAAATGAAACCATGTCCTGAGCAAAGTTCCCATTCTGTCTCAAGCTTGTTAAAAAATGAAACAACACCTGACCATCATGTCAGTTTTCCTCTAAGCAAAGTTCCCATTCTATGCCAAGCTCGTTAAAAAATGAAATAGATTTCCTCAAGCATAGTTTACCTTTTGGTTTCAAGCTTGCATAAAACTGAAATCATTCTAGAGCATAGTTCATTTTCTATTTCAAGCTCATTAAAAAATGAAGTAGGTTTCCTTAAGCATAGTTTACCTTTTGGTTTCAAGCTTGCATAAAAATGAAACCATGTTCCAAGCATAGTTACCTTCTGTTTCAAGCATGTGTAAAAATGAAACAAATCCCCTTCCCTTGAGTCGAGTCTTCACTTTAGTGTTAGAACTTGAACCTTCTTTTCACCTTCCCGATTCTCGTTATTCCTACCCCCCTGGTGAACATTTTCACATTAGTAACCAGGTTTTTAGGTTGGGTATGGAAGAAGAATCGATGTTAAATGAAACGAAGCTTGGGGGCATGTCAAGCCGCTAGCAACCATGCTAGGGGTAAGCTTTGCTAGCAATCATGCTGGGGGCAAGATTCCAACCTCTGTATATCATGTTAATGGTATTTTTCAAGCATAGTTTACCCATTGGTTTCAAGCTTGAGTAAAAATGAAACCAATCTTTGAGCATTCTTTTAACTGATCTTCGAACTCATTAAAAATAGTAAAAGATGGTGTTGAGCTTACTTTTCATTTTTAGTGCTCTGGTTAAAACATGAAATTTGGTTTGAGCTTAGTTATTACTTTTTCGTGCTCTGGATTCAAACATAAAAAATTCTAATGGAGTTCTCTTTAAACTCTTTTCAGGCTCCCTAAATACGAAAAGATCGTTGAGCGATCTTGTATTCTTCACGCTCGTTAAAATATTTGAAGGGTCATCCGTCTGATGGTAGGTTATCTCTTTTTTGGTTCGGATAGGACTATTTACGAAAAAGGAACACTCCAGCCAATCATGAATGGAAGAGTTCCCTAAGGTATGATTTTATACTTTTTCGGGCCTTAGGGACTAAATCATATGAAAAAAGACCCCTTTGGAGTCTTCTTCCGTATTCGTTCAGACTCTCTAAACATGAACGATACCGAATTTGCTTTCAGTGGAATCGTTAAATTAAACATTGAAAGACCCGTTTTGGGAATGAACCCCTCCTCTCTCAGGTTCATAAAATATATGAGTCTGGACTTGTCTTCCGACAAGCTATATCGAGTGTTTGTTACCCTCTTTGAACTCGTAAAACCTAAAAGAGGCACTCATCAATCATGATGGGGGAAATGGGAAGGGAATCATTTTGTAAATAATGGCAGTTGTTTGTCGTTACCTTTGAACATGACACTTGTCTGCACATCATGTCAGTCAATTGGGTATTCAGCTGATCTCTGTGACAATCCACTTTCATAAGTCATGTCAATCCTTTGAGTCTTTCAAAAGAATGCATCGTCCACTGTCGCATTGTGTGTCTGTCTTGTTTAGTCATGCTGCCAAGTATTTTTGTCGTGCCTCCCAATGTTCAAAGGGGATTTGAAAAAGTTTTACCTCTGCAGTCTACACAGTCTTTGTGTCAATATCTTTGAGTTAGTCATATGGTTACTACATTCACATAATTATAGAACTATGTTCCAAGTTTCATGTCATCGATGTGGGACTCATCATGGCCCTCCTTCGACGATACTTTTCTCGTCGACATCAGCTCATCATCCAGGAAATAGTCTTAGAAACAATATTTGGTACCTTGAGGTCTGTATGCTTTAATGACAGATTCTCTCGCTCTCGACATAGGTTCAAATCATTGAACTTTGATCGATAGAATCAATTGGGTGTTCAACATCAGGATAGCTATTCACACTCAGTAGATTGTACTAGAGTACCTTTGGAATCATTGACATTAATGGTGATCTTCCTCGCACTTGTTAATGACTCACATCATTGGCCGGTAATCAGGTGGTTTCTACCATGTTCGACTTCAAATCATTGTAATCACATGGATAGAATCATACTTTGTGGAAGACGAGATGAAGACCCTGGGTGTTAGTTTAAAGCGCTCATTGCTTTTCCCCAAGTTGCAATGGAGTTTTGTATATCTAGCATGGATCCACATTTGTATGGTCGTGGCTATGCTCAAATTTGTGTCTGTATGACATAGATCTATGTTGTATGTCTGGTAGCTATGTCCAAGTTTGAGTCCTCTATCACATGGATCTACGCTGTATTCTAGTAGCCATGCTTGTTTATTCCTCTCATGGATCTGCCTTGTATTGGTTTATAGCCATGAGTTTGGTTACTTGTGTCTATGAGTCAACATACCGATGTAATACAGATGCCTACTTGACGACATGCTCCGATTAAGCCAACATTTTCATCTCATGGCGACGACTTGTTCTCTCAAAGCTCTCATTTATCGTATCCCTCTAAGACTCATTCTTTGGGGGGCATCCTGTTATACCAAAATCCTGTCACCATCATGTGATAAGACATTTGAAATACCTACTTGCCCTAAATCCCAGCTTATGGAGTGGAAACCCATACTAAATGTCAATCTTTCATATAAATTCCCAGCACTGTGCTTACCTTATTATCCAGGAGCGGTACCTTGTTCACACTGCCTATCCCTTGTTTCCCACAAGTGGTTCCACCGCTTATGGCCCTTGGTCCATAAGCGGTTATTACCAGAACCGCTCTGTTATTGAAGGATAAATGCAGTACCCTGGGTGAAAAGGGAAAAAGAGAATTTTCTCGAGGCTTCTAGATGATAAGCCTCGTGTCCTCCCTTATCCCTACTGTTGTGGGTCATTTAAGCTCGAGAACCCTCATCCTAGGATCTTAGAGACCACCTCACCCACTAATATGTCAACCTACCCTATCCATTGAGCCTTATAAATACAAGCTCATATCCATGGTTGAGTAGAGAACTCTCAAGGTATTGTTATGCTGTTGGATTGATCACTTGGTCCATATCATTGGAGAGCATAGAGAGAGCTAGAGTCGGAGCTTATGGGGATGAGAATGCTTGGTTTCATGGAGATGCATGTCAACACTAAGGCTTGGTTGTAAACTTCTTCATATTTCTTTAATGCAAGCTGATTTCTGTCCCACACATATTGTTGTTGTATGATTTCACATGTATGTTGTTAGATTCCTTAGTCACTAACATAGATTAGTAGATTATGTTCTGATGGTTTCGATTTGTTTGTGTGTTGAAGCTTATTGCAGGTACATAGGGTAATGATCGAAGCATTACATTCCAGGTATCTACGGCATCTAGGGAGAGTATTTAACCTCTGTCCTTTATTTGTTCTGGATCTGAACCATTTAGACCAGTGGAACACCTTACTGTCTGCAGGAGGTGAAATATTCCAGCTAACACTAGGAACATACTAGAGAGCCATATGACACGAGGAGAACAAGATACCAGTTTTAGAAAGAGAACCTTGTGATATGTCAAGTAAGTTCACTTCCTTCAGAGAGGTGCAACAAGTTCCTAGTGAGATGCTACATGATGGTAAGGATTGATCAACAACCCTGCTCATAGAAGAACCAATTGGATCATGTCACTCTTCCTCCAGAACGAAGAGACAAAGGAAACATTCCTTCTCTTGTCTATCATCGGATTGGAAGAAGATGGAAAGGTTCACATACATAGTCCCAGGATATTAGTGCACACAAGGACCATCATACTGCTTCACTGCACCACGGAGATGCAAGGATGCATAAATATTTTGACAGGTTTTTATTCAAGACTAAATTTTCTCTTAATATGAAAGCTTAATCTTGATTTTCTTGCTTATTTTGAAGGGGGTTTTTTCCCATGAGGTTTTCCCCATTTCCTTGGTTTTTAGGAGTTATTATTTTGCATTTAGATTGTATGGGTGACATTTGGTCTTAATTGCCAGTGCCCAAGTTGTCCAAAGTCAGGATTAAGGGGGGGTGTTAGGATTATTATTAATCATCCCTTTGACCACATAGTCTAATTATCTATTTTCCTATATTAGGAGGTCTTCATCACTCCACTAGTGCATGGGGGACACACCTATGGGACATCTGCCACTTACTGCACATGATTGCATGAGTTTAGGAGCCCTAGGGACAAATCCCTATAATTTAGGAACCCACTATGAGTGTCACCTGCAGTCTCCTTCAGTTGACCTTGGTAGGTAATCAATCATGTTCAGTTATGCTCTAGTTAGTACTAGTTAGATCACAATCAGTTAGCTTAGTGCCAGTTTGCATGAATGAAGGGAGTGTGGGAACCTTTTCTCACCTATCCTCATTAGTTAACTGATTGTAGACTAAGTTAGTTATCTGAAGTTGCATTAGTGAGCTCCAGTGGTAATGTTTACACACTGAGTTAGCTCCGAAGTCAGTATGAGTTGGTAGATTTGAATTCTCCTATATGTACAACCAATGTATTCCATATTAATTACTGATTCATGAATATAATAATGTTATTCCAATTTTGTCTCTATGTGTGTACAATTTTGCCATGAGTAATTAATCAATCTATGCTAAATTCTTCTATCTCTTCTACAACCTTCTCTTCTCATTTGAATTCGTGCAGGATGACAATCCTATGCTTCATTGAATTTAACATATGCAACTAAAGAGATTACGTTGAATTTCTCTTGGTCCTCCACATTTTTTCTCTTACTTTTTGTAAATGTCAATATATTACCTTTATGGGAGCTCACTTGTTGCTAAAAAAAAATTATATTTTCTAAATATTTAAAAAAAATAAAATTGTCATCTAGATTTGTAACCCATGTCTTGTCCAAACAATTCTCATATATTTGGGCTTTAGTTGTCTTAGAAGTTTTAAAATGTCTAGTAATTTTACACCTAACACCTACTATTATAATAATTCTTTTTCCACCATACTCTAGTTGTATGTTAGTTTTAACCCTTCCTAGTCAGACCATATAATCAATTTCCCATGAATCCTCAAGTTTGACGAACACCATGTCCCCTTATTTGATCATTATTGGGATCAAAGGATAGTTTTGATTTATTTCATTTTAGTCAAATATAAACATTGAATTTATCTTGGTTACAATTATATCCCTAAAGAGCTTGTTTTAGTTCAATACTCAAGGTAGGCAAACTTTCATTGTTTTCTTGCATCATCCTCAACCACCATTCACCTATGAATTGTTATTTGTCAAGCTAATTTTGATAACCTATATTGTTTTGTCATTCTTAGTTCGTATTCTACAATATTGTTTTTTCTTTCAATGCTATGAGCAAGCATGGTTGTGTATCTTGACACTCTATCACATATTTATTTAGCTTCTTCTTGTAGTCTTATGTCACTTTCAAGTTTCTTAAAAGTTTTATGCTTTGGTTATCCATTTGGTACACACGGCTAACAAATTTTGAGTGTATAACAAAACCTAATAGGATATAACAACTATGTATCTAAAACAATAGTCATGTACTTGATTATAGGAAAATCATCCACAACCTAAAAAATAAAATTTTGGGTTCCTCAATCCAACCAAAACCTCTTTCTTGAAATCTTCTAATATTTAATGTATTCTCTAGAATATACAACTTCATCATTCAAGTAAAGCATAAATATACTCTTTATTCAACTATTTGGTAAGTATCCATCATTCCAGTTTGCATCCATACACCCATCTTCTTAATATTATCTAAAAGATTTCCAAATGTGTTATCAATCTATTCATGCACATTCCCATCTAGGAGGAAACCAACTAAAATGTATGTGAAGACACAAACTATGCGAGCAATGATAAATGCATCAACACATGCCTATTATTGTTATGTCCAATAAAATTATCAAGTTATCCATACATCAATCTTCTTAAGATTGTCTAAAAGCTTTCCAAATGTGTTATCAATATATTCATGCATGCGCATATCTAGGAGTAAACCAACTTGAATGTATTAGAAGATAACAAACTAGGAGAGCAACGATAAGTGCATCAACACATGCCTATTCTTGTTACTCCAATAAAATTAACAAGTTGGAGTAACAAACCTAGCAGTAGATCCTTGAATTCCTCACTATTCCCATTAGTATTCCCTACATTTTGAGTACTCAAGTTTTCAATTAATGCATCATGGAAAGGATATTTAGAGGATATTGCAATACACAATATATTTGTATACATGTTAACATGTGTTTTCTTCATATTTCTTAACAATTATTGACGGATTATATTGTAAATATCGATCCACTAGGATTTGTTTAAAAAAGTAGTGTCCAAATCCATTGTTTCGATGACCATGTGTGATCATTCCAACAACAAGAGCCACGAGGTGGCAATGTCCCCGACATTGTAATTAATTGTTGCTATATGAGTGAATCTATAAAGATAGGAATTCAAATAGACACACATACTGTTAGGATTAAATAATCCTCCCTTGTCCATATATAGTCTATTGATCATTTTGTCTAGCATAGGGAGACATATTTACTGTACTGGAGTATGGGGAACACAAATAGAGGTTAATTTCCACTTACTGCATGTTCATGCATGATTTTAAGTGCCTCTCAGACCATTCCTTACATTTTAGGAGCCACTTTGAGTACCACCAGCAACCTCCATCAGTTGGTTGTGGTAGGTAACTAGTTATGCTGAGTCAACCTTAAGTTACATTTAGTTAGATCACTCTCAGTTAGTATAACGTCGGTTTTGCATGGATGCATGGGGAAGTGGTTCCTTTTTCACTTACCTTGGTTAGTTTAACTGGTTTAGCTAGTTTAACCGATTGTCGGACTGATTTAGACTAGTGGCTCCCATGCAGTGATTTAGACACTCCTAGTTAGTTATTCAATTGGTAGATTTGAATCTTATCCACATGATTCAAATTCTCCTTATTGTAACACTGTTCTATTACTGCTGAATTAATGAGGATTGATTTTGTAATTTACTGATCAATTCTTATTAGTTGTATCTGAAATTTGTCTTGTTCATTGTACATTGTTCTTACTATTCCACTACATAATTCTATCTTTCAGTTGCTCTCATTTCCTGTAGATCAATGGTTCAATAATTTAAACATGGTATCAGAGCCTTATTCAGGATAACGACTAGTCTTGTTCGATCTCCATTATACACCAGAAGCAGCTGAGTTTCCACATAATTTTTGTAAATTTTTCCTTGCTAACTCTGGATTCATCCAGAGAAGTCTCTGTAGGTGTGATAGATTCTGAGAAAGTGTACATGTCAAGGTGCAAAAAGCTTGAATCTGACATGATTGCAAATTGATTTTGGTTTTGCAGTGTAATTTGCAGGTACCTACGTAGCTTCTTGAGGAATTGATTGTTTCAACATACAGAAAGATGGATTCTTAAGCTCTCGTACCCCGAATAATTACACCTTTCAACTATTCATATTGGAGGGAAGATATGCAGGTATCCTTGCACAAGCTTGGCATGTATAGGATGACTATGGGCAGAGAAACTGAGCCCCAACAATATGTTGAGAAGAATAAGTTTTTGAATCGACTTGATGAGGCTTTCAGATTCATGTGTACTCATATCTCCTGGTATAATTCGTTCCATTTTGAGGGACTTAGGACTTCGAAGGAATATTGGGATAAGCTTGAATATTTGTTTGGAAAACAAGATGAGATTCGAGGCATGCTTCAAGGGCACATATTGGAGAATGAGCTCATAGCTTTACAACCCAAAAATTTCGAATCCATTCAACAATTGTTCACAAAGTATAAGTCTCTAGTACTGCAATGCAAACAATATGGTTTGGAGAGGAAATATGAGTAGCTTGTGGTGTATGTGCTTAGCAAACTTGGTTTTGAGTACTCATTCTTTCTCTCTACATTCCATTTTGGAAGAGCTTCCATCCCCAATTGGAAGATTCCTTCTCTAGATGATTTTGCTGAGTCCTTAATACAAGAGCAAGATAAATTGGTTCAAATGGGAGTGATTCAAACCTCCAAGAATCAAGCACTCTTGGTGACAGACTCAAATAATGTGCAAGCCATAGGGAAGCACAAAGGGAAGGATCCCAAATCCACTGATTCGAAACTAAAGGAGAATAAGAGATTTTCCGAAGGAGACTTAGGTTACAAGAAAAAGAAGAAATTCGAAAAGACTAGATATCCATACTGTATGAGAGGCTTTCATCCAGAAATACATTGCATGAAGAAGACAATCAACCAGCTGTCAACACTCCTTGAACATAACAATATTTCCCTTCCACAAGGAGCAAAGAAGTCTGATGCTGTACAAACGACATAAGATCATGAGAGATGCCATGCCTTGAAGGAATGCCTCACTCAGTCGAAAGATTACTTGATTGATTCTGGAGCATCCAACGACATGGTTTACTCCAAGGAATCCTTATCAACTCTCAGTATATCAGGAGGACCTAGCATTCACATGGGAGATGACACCCAAATCCCAACTGTTGGGAGAGGTTATGTTAAAATCCAGCATGGTGAGTTCAAGAATTTTCTCTATGTGTCCTGACTTGCAACAATTTTGTTGTATGTTTATCAAATGACCCATATAGGCTCTCCTAAGAGAGTTACATTTGAATTCAACTTAGTTTAAATCACATAAAAAAGATACTGGAAATCTCATAGCGAAAGGGTTTTCTAACCATGCCTCAAAGGCATATGATTTCTCCCATTTCCTACCTGTTTCACATCCAACAACTTTATTGACTCATGCCAACAACACCAACAAGCTATGGCATGAGAGTTTTGGGCATCTCAATTTCAAATATCTCCAACAACTCCACAATGACATAATGGTTGAAGGCTTGCCTCTCATCCAAACATAAGATGGAGTATGCCTTGGTTTCTTGGTAGGTAAGCATCCAAAGAAGAGGTATGAAGTTGGGAAAGCAAATAGAGCTGCCTCTATACTTTATTTGATACACAGTGATGTTTCAGTACCTATTCCTACAACATCAAACAATGGTTCTAGGTATTTCCTTACTTTTATTGATGATTGTTCAAGGTTATGCTAGGTATATTTCATGAAACATAAATCATAAGTATTTGGAATTTTTAAGGTTTTTAAAGATTTGATTGAGAATAGTTTCAGGAAAAAGATCAAGTCCATTAGATCAGATAATGGAGGTGAATACATTAAAATATATTTTCAACATTATTGTGAATTAGAGGGGATTCAAATGGGACACTGAGTTCCATACACACCACAAAAGAATGGTGTGGATGAGAGGAAAAATATATCATTGAAGGAGATGTCAACCTATCTTCTCCAAGCCAAGAATATTCCTCCTTCTCTTTAGGTTGAAGCTGTAAACTGTGCTTCATACATACATAATAGAGTGCCTCATAAATCAGTGGTTGGGGCCACTCCATTAGAAGCATTGCATGGGCATAAGCCTAATGTCTCTCACTTAAGAGTTTTTGGTTCCAAATCTTGGGCCAAAATACCAATGGATAAGAGAAAGGACTTTCAATCCTAGAGTAGCAAATTCATAATGCTGGGATATGTTGAAGATGAAAAAGAATATAAGTTGATGGAACTTGCAACTAGGAAATGCTTCATAGATCGAAGTGTTCAGCTTGAAGAAGATCAATTGTTTGATCTACCACCATCTGAAGCACAAGAAGGTATAAACACTCTTCCACTTCCTTTTGATGATGATATTTTGTCACACATTTCAGATTCAAATGAAGAGGAACAAGATCATCATGATCTTGATATTGAGGCCGTACCTCATGAGAATCTAGATCCAAAGCCAGCTCCCATCCCAATTCAGCGGCCCAAGCCTAAATGGGCCCAAAAGATCATTGAAGCAGTTGGGGATGGTGTTGAGAATCCATAAGACAGAAGGAGAACAAGGTCCCACTATCAGAATGACCATGTTGTAGTCTCTCACATAGATTCACTCTCTACAGAGTGATGCAACAAGTTTCTAGGAAAGAGCTACTTGATGATAGCGAATGATCAACCATTTGGCCCACATAAGAACAAAATTTATCATTCCATTCCTCGTCTAGAAAGAAGAAACACATACAACATCCATCAGATCAGAAGAACATTAAGAGGTTCACATACACAACTTCAGGATACTGTTGCAGAGAAGAACCATGCTATTGCATAGTGTTGCAAATTGCAACAACATTTTTGCAAGTTACTACCCAAAGAGGAGGATTTTTCTCCTAGGTATAGATTGTTTTTCCTATTCCTACTTATTTTAAGGGGGGGGTTTCCCATGAGGATTTCCAAATTTTCCTTAGTTTATTAAGAAGTTTTATTTTTCATTAGATTGTATGGGTGACTTTTGGCCTAGTTTCCAAGGCCCAAGGTTGTCCAAGTCAGGATTAAGGGGGGGTGTTAGGATTAAATAATCCTCCCTTATACATACATAGTCTATTGATAATTTTGTCTAGAATAGGGAGACATATATACTGTACTGGATTATGGGGAACACATTTAGAGGTTAACTGCCTCTTACTGCATGTTCATGCATGAGTTTCAGTGCGTTTGAGACCATTTCCTACATTTTAGGAGCCACTCTGAATGCCACCAACAACCTCCATCAGTTGGTTGTGGTAGGTAACCATTTATGTTGAGTCAACCTCTAGTTACATTCAGTTAGATCACTCTCAGTTAGTCTAGTGCTAATTTTTCATGGTTGCATGGGGAAGTGGCATTTTTTTACACCTACCTTGTCAGTTTAACTAGTTTAACTAATTGTCAGGTTGGTTTAGTTATCCAGAGTTAGACTAGTAGCTCCATTGCAATGATTTAGACACTCCTAGTTGTAGATTCGAATCTTATTCACATGATTCAAATTCACCTTATTGTAACACTGTTGTATTACTGCCAAATTAATGAAGATTAATGTTGTAATTTACTGATAAATTCTTATCAGTTTTATTTGAAATTTGTCTTGTTCAATGTACATTGTTCTTACTATTCCACTGCACAATTCTACCTTTAAATTGCTCTCATTACCTGTAGATCAATGGTTCAATAATTTAAACACATACAAAAGAGTTTAGATGCATAACAAAAAAATGATGTTGATAATTGTTTAAATCTATGTCACTTTAACTAAAACAATATTTACAAGTTTGCTATAGGTATTGCCAACATCTATCCGCTTATTATGGGTTTGAAATTCACTTGGCAAATCATACTTTTCACACATTTCAATAATATTATCCCATATGGAGGCGAGATTTACCCTGCAAAAATTAGCCTTGATATCCTTCCTATCATGTTTCTTGAAGGAATCATAATATGTGATGCAATTGTATTCCTCACAATGCTCTTTATAGCACTCAAGCTCTGCCCTAGCTCAACAACGTTTTCCTTGTGCTTGTTTTAAGTATCACTTGCTATTTGTAGGGAAATCTGTGCATTATCATTCTGCACAAAATGGATATCACCAATTCAAGAACATTTTTCATAAAATGTAGATAAAAGGCAATGCCAAATTACAATTTAATATCAAACTCTTAACACAATAAGAAACTAGAAAAAACTTTTACTTCTCGACAAGTTGAGAGGATAGCTTTCAACATTTGTTTTTTGGTTCTTCCAAATTTTATTTTAAAAAGGGAATAGAATATTACCTAATACCCAACACTAATGTCTTCCAGCTGCAATAATATTCCTATATGAGTAGAAGATTCTGAATTAGGTTTTGCAATTCTTCTCCCAGTTATGGTCTTTTCTTTGTTATGATTTAAAACAGAATCATATGCTATATGCTCTGAAAAACAATCCTGTACAATATTATCATAACCTTTTTCATGGCTTTGCATTGTGAAATGAAGAATCTTCAAAATGGTCTCAGAATTATCAATACACGCTACACCCTCCCTTGAACAAAACATGTAAGTGTTGAAAGTTTTGTATGAGATTCTCTTGATAACCCCAGCTAAATCCCTCAAAGAGTCAAGTCCATGGTTTGCTAATGTATGAGTATACTGCAAGACATTGTTAAGAAGAGTCCTACAAGCATCTTGAGTAAAAGAATCAGGTGCATTTGCATTGGTATTAACCATTATGGCATGCCAATGAGGAAAATAGCGATAAAGGGCTCAACAATCGACTCAAAATGTATAAGGAGCATCTGAGGAACAATATCATGTTTGGAAACCACATGGAAAAAGTTGTTTCCAAGTTTTCACGACCATCTGCTTCAACAAGTCCTACATCCCCCACTAAAGGACATCCAAATGTTATACAGAAAGGAGAGCTTTGCCTCAACCTCTTTTCTAGTACTCATAGTGTGGCCAAGGTTGAAACTTCCCCTTCTAAGGAATGACCCACAAATTTGCACCTGTTTGATCATTGAATGCATCAACGGAATGTTAAAATAAGTGACTAAGTATTTCCTCTTTTTATGAATCTAAGATCATTTTGTACTGAAAGATAAATTAGTTTACCTTTGCTTGGACATCTTTATTCTCCATAATATAGAAGAAAACCTTAAGATCTCCCTGGTGGACAAGGTTTCGTTGATCATCATTACCCTTGAGGGAAGTAAATAAGACGTGGTTATCAGTTTGTATGTTTCCCTCCCCATATTTCCTCTCTTCGAATATGGAACCTTCTATTTGATGAAATGAAGGGAAGGTAACACATGCAACGCCTTCATACTCATTCAAACTAAAATTCTCTGAGTTGTTTGCATGATGTAACTCTTCCCAACCCTTGGAAAAAATTCCACATGAAACAAGGAAAGTTCCAATATCTTGACTAGCAATGGGCTTGCAACAAGATTTATGCAAATTAGCACCAAACTGAAAAAGTAGGCTAAAGACCAGATGCTTGGATCTTCCTTTGCTGGGTTGAATTCACGGTGTAACCCCATACATGTTGGACATTCATTTCCCATATAGATTCCAAGGTAGTTATCCCTCCATAGCTCCTAGGATGGTCCATCAAGATTCAAAATTATCCAAGCCTCAAGGACTTCCATATTGGACTATACAGACGACCAAATTATTTCAACTATTGACAAGTCATGCTGGGATCTTTAAGGTGAACATAAGCTATCAATATTATAACACAAACTTTAATTATCACCATAAGAGCTTATCAGGGCATCGGTAGCCCATAACATGCAATATTGCATACTCCTCTATGAGGCTTCTAAAATTCCAATACCCACAATGCGACAATCCTCTCGGTTGTAATGGCAGAGAAATAATTTCCAATGCTCGAAAAGATGCGATCAAACCTGGATTATATTACAAACTTCATCTATTCCAGAAAACATGTCAACATGTTAGATTGTAACACAGGCTAATGATAGTAGGTACCGTGCCAAAGGCCTTGGTCTGGTCTTTTCTGTGTGTAAGGGGTTTCAAGTTTGAGTTCTCACTGTAGATAGGGGAAGCTGCTTAAATAACGTAGCCTAATAAAACAATCAACATTTGATGCCCATGACAGACTTCCTTTGCGGGGTAAAAAGGAATTTATGGGTATCAACCTAGGTTTCTCATATTGTAATATAGATTTTCCAAAACAATTGGGGTAGGAGTGACACCTGACCTATGTAACCACATTGGATACAAAGGACTATCTTGTATGTGAAGATATGAAATCAAGTCCACAAGATTCAAAACCATTCCTACTAATAAGCAATTAAAAATTACCAAAACCCACTTCTAACCCATTAGCACACATGTTGAAATCGTGTCCTATGAAGATGATTTTTCATCAAATGCAATCTTAAGGATGTCGATATCCAAGTTTTCATAAAAGTAGAACATGGATCTGGTCTGATTGCAATTAATTTACTAATTACTAATGATAGATTGTAAAAATTTGGGGGTACTGCAGAAACTCGAGGAGAATATAGCTTTGGGGGTACCACAACTTTTCCAGAGGGATAATTTGATTTATACATGGTCGGACATTAATTTTCTGCTACAGTCGCTTCGATTCCTCAGCAGACTTAACATCATTCTATGTGTCATATAAAATTTGGTTTCTCTCTTTGTTTGTAATGGATATCATAGTCAAAGTAATAATTAGTAGAGAAATTAAGTTTGTTCCTGACACTAAATTTTGATGGTGGTTCAGACTATTGAGAAGTTCTCCAGAAATTTCTTACATAATAATGTAGTATTGCCGATTGCCTCAAAGTGATGTTAGCCTGAAAAATGATTCCATGCAGGTCTAGAATTTCATATCTCCTATGCATATCAAATGAATATTTGATGACGTTCATGTACTATTCAAGCCCTTCATTTTAAGTTTTATATAAATTTGTAAGTGTCAATTTTAATTTTATCATATTCTATGACTTTTAACCATATAATTTTCTTCTATAAAAAATGATCAAAAATATTATATCAAAAAAAATTCATAAATCATCACACTTAACCATACAATTTTCTACTTAAAAAAAACCAAAAAGTATTCGTAACAAATTAACCAAAAAGTATTCATAAAAGTAAAATTTGGGTGTTAATAACTGTAATTTATAAAGCATCACAATAGTAGTAATAAATTTTACATAATACATATTAAAATATAATTTTTTGGACCAAGTGATGCCTCCTAAACTTGAACTAGCCAACACACCCTTTATATTTGGTTTTAAAGAATTATATCAATATTTTACACCAGAAACATATCAAATACAACATCAAATTTGAAGATATTGCGAAGTTCGACATTTCAACAAATACTAATAATCTCAAATAATATGGAAAACCAGAAAACTGGTAAAAGACCTTTCCTACAAACTGTAACAAGAGATAAACAACAACCAGATTATGTCTATAAAGAACAACAAAAAACCTTCATACGACATGCTAAAATGAGAAATTATAACAATGAGATGACTATTATAAAATAGATTCTTTTGATTTCAAAACAATGATCAAGAAGAAAAGGAACGTCGGTTACTATACATTGTAAAAAAATCATATCCACGAAAATACTATGCTAATTTTAAAATTTGTAATCGTTGTTTAGGTTGCCCAAAGGTGGTCTTCCAGTGTGTTAAATGGGTTTATTTTAAATGTGTTTTTCAGCTTAGTATATTGGTAACTAGGTATACTAAATCAACTACATGTTGATTAGTACATACTTCCAATTGTTTAGGTTGTTTAGAGGTGGTATCCTAGTGTGTGTTAGGTGGGTTTATTTAAAATGTATTTTTAGCCACTCTCTATGGACTTGATGAAAATAAATCTCCTGCAATTTGATCTATTTAGTTGCAAACTCATTTCTTTTGAAGTCAAAGAGACACCCAAAGCTTTATTCAATGGTTTTCTCGGTTGTTTCAAAACTCTATAGGTATAAATTTTAATTCCATGGCTTCAGTTTGGCATTTTGGATAATCTTGATAGTTATTCACTGTAAAAATAACTATCCCTTATTAAAACCCAATAAGTTATCATTATGAATAATAAATTCATCGCAGGTAAATAATTTTAAAAAAGAAGGAAACCTATGTAAAATTATTATAGCGAACGTTTCAGACTCCATACAACTAAATCCATCCTTAGGGCGATCACTCAATCGTGTGATTGGGATGAGGGAGAATAATCATCCAAGAGCATATAAATACTTGAATTCCCTCATGAGGTCAACTATATCAAGCTGACTTCTCCATTTCAATGCTTTTTAATTAGGTTAATAACTGGCTTCCACGTGTCACTGAGCTTCAATCCTTCATCTTTGTTTAGCGTGTTGTTTCTCTTCTCAATTTCCAAAGCCTCCCTCATTCTCCTTCTATCATATTGTTCTTCTATGGTGATTAACACAGCTAAGAATCCTTCTTCCATTTTTCGGAAACACCTCATCCTTCGTAAAGAACTTTTCCTCTTTCGTAGATTGGGCAAGAAATCAAGAGGTAAGAGAGGAAGACATTTTGGTTAGATTCGATATTGTTTCATTATATAACAAGATTCCGGTGGATGATGCCATTGACATCATTAAAAACCTTATTGACAACCAAACTCCTGATTTGGTTAGAATTTGTCTTAAGTCAACATACTTCTCATACAAAGGAGATATCTATTAACAAATTCATGGAGTTGCAATGGGCTCCCCATTGTCCCCGGTGATAGCCAATATTTATATGGAATATTTTGAAGCTAAAGTCTTAAATTATTTTCCCCTCACCCCAGAAGAATGGAACAGATACATTGACGACATATTTTCGAAATGGCGACACAAGAGGGTTTTGATTAAAGAATACCTGGAACATCTGAATAGTCTCTCGGAGCACATTAAATTTACAATGGAAATGGAAGAAGATGGGAAGTTTGCTTTTCTTGATGTATTTCTCATGAAGAAGGTAGATGGGATTCTTGGGTATCAAGTGTACAAAAAGAAGACCCACATGGATAGATACCTCCATGCAGACTCTCACCACCACCCATCTTAGGAAGCTGGTGTGATCCAGACTCTTGCCTGCAGAGCTAAAGGAATCTCAGACACAGACCACCTAGAGCAAGAATTTGAGCACCTTGAAAAGGTATTCATGAAGAAAGAATACTAGAAAGGACTAATTAAGAGCATAGTCATTAAATCTTGGGCCACGCATCAAAGAAAGGAATTTAATATCCCGAAGGTCACTCTCCCATATATTAAGGGAACAACGGACCAGATCGCTAAAATATTAAAAAGAAAGAACATTGCTGTTGTGTTCGCTCCTCCAAACACCATCCGGGGGTTCATGGACACAACAAAATATAAGATTTATCTGAGACAAATGAAAGGGGTGTATGAAATACCTTGCTCTTGCGGAATGGTCTACATCGGGGAAACCAGATGCTCACTACACATTCGACTAAAGGAACATAGTGCAGACATAATTCACGATCGAAGAGATAAATTTGCTTTGGAAGAACACTCACACTCCACTACTCATTATATCTGCATGGAAAAAGCTGCGTTAATCACCAGAGAAGAACAATATAAGAGAAGGAGAATGAGGGAGGCTTTGGAAATTGAGAAGAGAAACAACATGCTAAATAGGGATGAAGGATTGAAGCTCAGTGACACATGGAAGCCAGTTATTAACCTAGTTAAAAAGCATTGAAATGGAGAAGTTGACTTAATATAGCTGACCTCATGAGGGAATTCAAGTATTTATATGCTCTTGGATGATTATTCTCCCTCATCCCAATCACACGATTGAGTGATCACCCTGAGGATGGACTCAATTTTATGGAGTCCGAAACGTTGGCTGTAATAATTTTACGCAGGTTTCCTTCTTTTTTAAAGTTATCATTAGTGAAATCACAATTAGTTATCATTTCTGCTATTGATGCACTCTATATAGAATAAAAATTTAGTGTTAAGGTAGTTTAATGGATCAATAACGATTATGTATATGTAGCTCTACTCATTCAAACTTTCCTCCTCGAAGAAGCAAATATTAATTGTTTGGGTTTAGTTTTTCATTTTGGATAATCTCTATTCTATTGAGTGCTTTCTAATTGTTTCAAAATTCTACGGGTACATAATTTTTAATTTCATAACTTCCACTTGGTCCATATTTGTGTAAAATCAGAGGTTATTTGATTAGAGTTTGCTTTAAGGTAGTCATGGAAAACACTGTGTGCTTGCAGAGATGTATTGGGAGATAATGACATGTAAATGTATATCACCTAATCTCACTACATATTTTGTTTTAAGGTCTTTCTGTTAAAAGTTAAATTAAAATGTTAAATTGGATTGAAGGCTAATTAAAATGTTATATATTGGAGTGACTTTTTTCTAAATTTTCAATGTTTTTTCCCTCACTTTCCCTCTAGTTTGGAATTCCAAACTTTGATTTTATCAAATGAAATCGCAATCTTATCTATTAAAAAAATTGACCCAAAATATTTAAGGTTTTCAAATCAACTTAAAATGTTAACAAATTATTCAAATTATAATTTTTTATATGTTTATACCGACTAAAGCATGTTATTTTGACATTGGCCTGCTATTGGTTACTACCTCACAATAATTTTGCAAACTAAAACTTCAAATCCATTGATATAAATATATTCAAAAAAATAGAAAAAGTAGAGTTGAAATTAGGGGGAAGGAATTAACGGTGGAGACTCGAGTATTAGAAACCGAGGAACAAAGATATAAGCACACAATTAATAAAAGAAAGGGGTTGAAAATAGATAGGATTTGTCCCAACCCTACTTTTTGTGTGGTCTTCCTAACTGGCATTATCGCCTCAAAAATTTTCCACAATCACAATTCAAATTGGGACAATAAAATAAAAAAATTACTTGATTGAATAAATATTTACCTTATTCAATGTTTTTTCATAAGTTACATTATCCTGTGTCTTTTTAATTGAGGATTTTGACGATGCTAGATAAAGGCCCAAGGGCATCCAACTCCCCAGTGGCTTGTTTTTAATCCGAATTTAATCTAAATTTTTGAAAAGTAAAAAAAAATAGTAACGAAAAGATGTAACAAGAATTCAACTTACCCATGGAAATTGTGAGGGTCAATGGTGCTTTGATCTTCTAAAACTCTCATCAAGCATGTATGTGTGAGTGGTAATGGTATAACCTCTGTTGCTAGTGCTGGAGCCTAAAAGTGATAGGAAGTCCAGTGGAGGAAAGGGATCAACACAAACGACTGGGGTGGAGCGGAGTCGGAGCCTCGAGGGAAATAACTATTGGCAAAAGGATAGTGCATCCATTTATCGATCAATTAATTTATTTTCACGGCTTACAATGCTTCATTACTGAATACCGCCTGGTATTCACCTTTCAAAGTTCTGAAATACAACTCTACCATGTTGATGTAACTATATTCTACATGTGACATACGGTTTATAGGTATAATTTACTTACATTTAGATATGAATCATGCATGGTGTGAAGTTACCACCCTGGTAGTGATTAGTGCTATCATTAATAGTCATTGTTGTGAATTGTCATCAATAATATGGATTCTCGATTTAAAATATATTGTTTATAATGCAGTCGACAACCCGATCCCTTCCAATGATATCTATCATAGGATATATACTAGGACACAAGTATTAAAACTTATGACGGGTAAGAAACGTTGTTAAACTTCCATTTGACGGCATATAATTTTGCAAACCTGTAGATGGTGATGTGAAAAAATTCAATCCACTTGTCAAATACATTTTGGAAAGGGAAAAACGTCATGTAGGCCATCAATTCTAGGCCTAATGCCATGATTTTAGGATCAACCAAGCCTTGGGATGCGTAATATAGATGCTTAGCTTTAACAGTTGAACAACCTTTTCCATGGAAATGAGCATTCATTGTCTTGTGAGAGTAATGCAATAACATAAAAAAATTAATGTAGTAGTAGATAAAGCAAAAGGAAAACCTTACCACCACACCCAATGCTGAGATCACCTCGCTGCCGGGTCCTGGGAAGGGAAAATCGAGGACGACATTAACTACTTTTTCCCAATCAGGAAATCAAAAATTCAAATTTTAAAAATATAGACATTAATAACTATTAGCAACTATGGAAAAAAACTCAAATATTGCAATGTACAGACATGATTAATATACTTTCGCGATTTATATATATCCCATTGTCGGGGACATAACAACGACTTCCACATTTATTTTCTCAACAACTTGTGACCAATTTTCCATCCTTATAATAGTTGTCTTCTTCCTATCCTTGGTTTTCAAGAATAACATTTAAATATTATTTTGGAAACCTATTTAAAGTATTCGTATGTGCATACTACAATATTTAAGCACTGATGTAATCCACTTATTGAAGATTACATTGAGATTATATTAACGTTTTATTTTCTCAAGTTAGTTTTTTTTTGTCCTCATTACATTCTCAAGATTTATATATAATGAACACCACATGAAGTTGTTTGTGCCTACATTGGCGATGCCTTCTAAGTCATTATTAATGTTAAAATCCACATAGTATAGAGATAATAGTATCAACTTTAAGACAACATGCAAGGATGAAATATTATATGTGTGTGCTTCCAAGGAAAACCTCACAAGATCACCCTATATCCTTCAAAATATCTAGGTAAATGGTGTCTTAACCGCCAACCATAATAATGGTTACTAAACTAACAAGACCGGCTTAAACCTTGGTTAGTCTTGAAATATAACATATACCATAGAATGAACTCCACCTTGAAACAAATCATTCAAATAAACTAGTTGTTGCTAATGTTGTTGGGCATGTGTCTATTTCCATGCCAATAGGTGCGTAATTTGAATTTCCCAGGATTAGGCACACTCATCTATGTCAATTTATTTACCAAGGATGTCATACAAGAATGTATTTAATCAACCATTCAATTTCCTTCTTATTTCTTCCTTGGGAAAATACACACACACACAAACAAACACACATAATCCATAAATCTTAGCTCAATCAGTTGGGACCATCCACCAAAGGCATGTTGCCAATAGGGAGGTCATAGATTTAATTCCCACATGGTTATAGCCACAAGGATAATGATTGTGCTCTAGAAGGTAATGATTACTATCCTTTGGGTTATTGATATCCTTCAAGTTGGAAAAACTTGATTTTTTTCCTCGTAAACACACACACACAAGTTTAAGGAAGACCACATTGAAAATATTTTGATTTTCATTCAAAACTTATGAAAATAATATTGTTTCCAATAGGATGACATGGGAGATAAAATAGTTCACAAGAAATTTATTAAGTGAAGAGCGATGGTGTTGATGCAATACCACAAGATATTAGGTAGTTCACATGATATTAATATGTAGAAACTTATTTCTAGCACGAAAGTCAAGTTTAATCACTAATTTGTGTATTTATTACAACATGATTGAAATAATAACATTATGAAACGTCTTAGTTGGTAGATGGGGTTTTGGATCCCGACAACACACACTAGCACATGGTTCTTTACCATTGTTCCCTCTTCCTCTACTAGTCGATGAAGTCGTTGTTGGGATCCATGATTGCTAACCGGGACAACGCATGTGGGAGGATATCATGCCACTAAAAAGGATGAAGGTGCACATTCATATGCTACATCTCAAGTTTGATAGAATGTCAAGGAAGCAAGTGGTCGTGTTTCACATATGTCAGTCCATGCTAGGCACCTCGACTTCGACCTCACAAGAAACCACCGACATAGATAGAGAGGACACCAAGGTCACCATGGATCCTCCCCCTTGATTTATGTTTATCTCTCAGTCTCTGAATTTTTTGGACAATGGATCGACCCTTAGTTCTTCTTCCTAGTCTCTTTTTAGCTACATTTATGTATATCATAGTTTCAATCTAGGAAGCTATAGTTACTTGTTATGGTAATATGGTCAAGTTTACAAACTCTGTCTTAGATTATGAACATGCCTCTAAATCTATGCAAGGATAATGGTTGAGAATACATGTTTTAGAACTCAATGAGGGTCTATTTTCTACTCTGTGTAGGATCCCCTTCAACTCACAATTGTACCATTTTGTATACTAATTAATGAATAGCTACTATCTTACTTACCAAAAAAACATTAGGGAACTTATTGTTACATATATTACATAAATGAGATTGTGAAATATCCTAAAACCCATTCTGAAAAATACTAAGTTCACTCAATTCTCAATGATTCATGGTTGTATGAATGTTTCATTTGGTTTTATCAAAGCCTCCCAAGCCTTTCGAGTTTTGGGTCTTGGCTTCAAAGTCATACAATTCCCATGAAATGTGTTCAAATCCCCTTTAAGAATGTCACACTTGATGTTGTATAATGTACTTCTACATGTGCCATATAAGGTTTTCCAAGCTTGAAAACAAATTTCGTTGTTGATGAAACTCATAGTACGAAGGTTACTATCCGTTTATATTGTGATAGAGCACACTCAAGACAAATTCTATCTTTCTTATAGTTTATGTTTGTTTAATTTTTGTCTCATATTTCTTAGAATCCTCATCAATGCTAATCAAAAATCTTTCCAAAGAAATCATAACTGTAAGAATATTATTTCTGTGTTTACAATCCCACTCTCAATAGATTTATTCTTCATCAATTCATTTATTTTTTTTCTTCCAATTCTTGATCTAATTATATGGCCTCCTTGTAAAGTATCTAATTTTTCCTCCAATAATAATAGTGTCAGCAAATATTCTAGATATTCTACTAAATTCCATATATTTTTTGGCTCTACCTATTTCGACTTCAAGAAATTAACTATTAGTGAATTCTCCCAAATTTATAAGAGACTTGTTGATTATTTAAAAGCAAAATAATTTGAAAACTTACATTATGTACATCAAATAAGGGATTTTCATAAATATACCCATATCAAAATCCTTTATTTTCTTTGTGTTTTATGCATGTGATCTCATTTAACTACATTTTTAATGATCCTTTTGGACATGAAATCATCCCAATATATAACAAATCATATATCTAGGATTTTTTAAACCATTGTTCCCCTCAATTTATTTCTTTACAATTGAAAAATATGAGTTCTTCATTATGCGTGTACCCATCCTCAAAGCAAGAAATTGTTATATCCAGTGGTGGTACATACATTATATTTGTAGAGGCATTAACATCGCATGTTGAAGTATATCCATTGTTATAGATGATTTTACCACACATGGTTGATCACATATTTATGGCCTTCCCTGTCCATCTGCAGACAATTTAGACCCCATGGATTGATATTATACTTTGATGTTTCCAAGTTCATCCCTAAAAATCCATGTTTATTGCTGCACGAGACTTTTAAACCAATACTCGTGTGTACACGTGACTTTTGACCTCAAACCGGCGCACATCGGGATGTGTGCATAAATCCAAATACTTTTGGAGTTTTCCTTCATATGAGTCCGAACCGCTTGACTCTTGGCCTTCCATATGCCTTGAGATCGCTCGGATTTGACCCTGCATTACCCCTTTGGAGTGCTATATAAGGAACCCCTTGGACATTGAAGAGATGGAATTGAAGAGCAAGGAAACTATAGTCCATTGTTGCCATAGTTTGCATATACTTGAGTCTGCATTCCTTTGTCCCTTTTGAGCACTTGGTGTGATTCCAAGTTCGCCTTTATGCTCTTGTTCGAAGGAAGTTGAAGCCTGAGTCGACCATTCCTCAGTTATCTTGACTTTGCATGTCGACAATTCTCGATACTGTTACTGGTTCGTGCACATCTTGTTCGAGTTCTTCCAAATTATACAGCGTTGCTGAGTACCTCATGTTGGTTGATGGGGGAGGCCTTAATTCCCTCCTTCCAGTGGATTCCATCCCATCATTTTTAGATCATTTATTCTGGGATAGGAGTCTAGAGTCATTTGAGTGCCTTGAGACTTACAGTCATTAGTGGTAGGTTCTCTCGCCATCGACAGTTTTGGGAATACATCAATGTCCCCTGATCGATGGATTCTTCCAAGTGTTCGACCTCAACACATCTATTCACACTTGTTAGATTGCACTCTAGTACCTTGATTCCAATTTTCATTATCGGTGGGTGATCTCACATCTGTTAAGGGTATACATCAATGACCGGTAATCATATGATGGACTACTATGTTCGACCTCAACACCTTTATTCGCATAGTAGGACATGTACTCGTAGCGGTTTGTGTAGAAGACCTTACAGCTTGGTTGCATTCCACATATGCTACCTCCTCTATCGTGCCAGTGTTCATGAGATTTCAGCTCTCGTGATTTGATTCTAGTGTATGTCAGATATCTTCAGACATTATGGACATCTTGATCCATTGTATATCTTCAGCTTCTATGGAGATCATGATCCATTGTATATCTTCATCATGGAGATTCTGATCTATTATATATTGTATGTGGCGATGACCACACATGTCACATTTTGTATATCATGCCTATTCATGGCTATTGTACTCTTATGTATCCGGGATTGCTATATGTATTTGCGGTCACATGCAGAGATTGATTATTGTACTATATTGATGGATGGATGGTTCTTCCACTTGGTTCTTCATCACTCCACTTCTGGGATGGATTTTATAATGTATTTCGGCCATCATGTTACCCCTATGACCTCACACATTAGGGGGCATATATTATAGCTGATTTTACCACACATGGTTGATCACATATTTATGGCCTTTCCTGTCCCTCTGTAGAGTCTTTAGACCCCATGGACTGATATTATACTTTGATGTTTCCAAGTTCATCCCTAAAAACCCCTATTTATTGTCGTACACGACTTTTAAACCAATAATCGCGTGTACACACAACTTTTTACCTCAAACCCGCGTACATTGGGATGTGTGCATAAATCCAAATACTTTTGGAGTTTTCCTTCACATGAGTCCGAACCACTTGAATCTTGGCCTTCCATATGCCTTGAGATCACTTGGATTTGACCCTCTATTACCCCTTTGGATTGTTATATAAGGAACCCCTTGGATACATTGAAGAGAGGAAATTGAAGAGCAAGGAAACTATAGTCCATTGTTGCCACAGTTTGCATATACTTGAGTATGCATCCCTTTGTACCTTTGGAGCACTTGGTGTTCTTCCCAAGATCGCTTTTGATTGTGATCTTGCTATTGAGAGATGGAGGATTGAGGTGGTGGACGCCCAGGCGAAGGACTCAGTTTCTCCGGTTCGTAGACGTGTCGACAGAGGTTGTCACTTGTGTAATCTCTGATTTGATTAATAGAAATATCTTTTCCTGTCAAATAACGTGCATTTGAATGTGAATATTTAATCCACGGATATGTTTAATTGCTTATACATTGTTGATTATATATGCTAGAGTAGATATAACACCATATTATATAGCATGCTTGTCTTGTTTGCTGTTGTCGAGAGCAAATTGTTAGCATAAGCGGGATTGGAAAAAGCTCAACGAGGATCTACTTCAACCGTCCGGAATAAGGTATGATTCGAGGTCCCTTAGTGTTAGATGTTTGGTTTCTCTTACATATTGGGAAAGAATTGATTCCTCGAGTCTAGCAGTCTATTGTGGCACACCCCAAGCCATATGAAGTTTCTCTCCCTAACATCCATTCACTTGGTGTTGATTAATTCATAGTCACTTTTATTCCGAAACATGAATCCTCCCTCAGCTTCTTGTAAGCAATATGATCCTAAGTGTAGATAAAGAAACTAAGAATCCAACTTTAATACTTGTATTAGCACACATCCTTTTCAGCCCCTTGTAAAACAATTGCTTCCTCATTTATGTAAATTTTCCCAATACCAACCATGTCATCCCAAAATAATATGCTCTCCATGTTGGAAATTACATGACTTGTATCCATTTGTATTCTTGTAATTGTAACATATAAAACTATAAGAATATAATAGTAATGGATGGTAGTGTTGGAGACACTCTTGATTGTCCTATATTTAGTTTGAACTTTCTGCGTTAAAGATGTAGTGTTTGCAGTTGTAGTTTAAAAAGGATTTTGGTTATTATGGCTTTCATAAATAAATTGATGATTGTGTGTGCAAAGAAATATTATGGTGAATATCAACACTTTTTTCATGGAGAGATCCTTTGTTTCTTTGCGGTATTCACTCTTTGATTTTTATTCAACAATCGTATGATCAAATTTAAATAGGGTTGTAAGGAACTTTCACATATCCTCTTGGAAAAATCCCATGTATCTTGATCCCTTGGATTGTGTGACACCAACACGTATTTTTCCAAGTTACATTTATTTAAATTGTGATGTTGTGCATTTTACCAATAAATTTTTCTTTTTTCTACCTACAATCATTACTTATACTTTAATTTGATAAAATACTCTCTTGGATTATTTGTATGTGAAATTTATGTGCCATTGAATAGGGCATCACCAGATCACAAGTTTTATAATATTGTAACAAGCATCGTTGTGCCCTTTTTTGAACTTTATGGTATTGCCCATCTATACAAAAAGAAAAGTACAACTCTCTAAATATTGCACAACTATTCAAAATATCACATTTTTCATAGATCTGTGAATTAACATGCCTATTATCAAAAAATATATATAGACTCATGTGCTACTACACATTTTATTTTCATTTGAAGATTTTTCACAAACTCTAATAGTTAAAGTGAACCATTATGCAAGGAAGCTAAGGCCGAAGCCTAATGATCTTACTAGTCCAACAACAGATTTTGACACTTGTCCCTCTCAATAGGTTGGTTTAACTACTACCAATTATTGTCCCCTTCGTTTTTAATAGAATATCGTGGAAGATAGATGAAGAAAATAGTGCATGGGATTTGCATAAGAGGAACCATTGCAAGACCAACACGAAAAGTAATATGTTTGATTGGATTAGTTGGGTTGTAACGATCTATACACAATAGAAAATAACCATTATTTTTATATAAAACCTCGTGAAGGGTTAAGGGATGGGAATGGATAAAAGGATAAGAGAATTAGAAGAGAGTCTGCTAGATACGGGAAGGGTATTGTTGTGAGATGTGAGCTACGTTAAGGGATGGGAATGGATAAAAGGATAAGAGAATTTGAAGAGAGTCTGCTAGATACGGGAAGGGTATTGTTGTGAGATGTGAGCTGCAAGATACCTACCCCAAGTTTTAATGAAAATAATGTATATACATTTTATTGATGAGATGGTAACATAATGAAAATGATTGGGAGCCCCTCTTTTAAATTTTGTTGTGAAAAGTGTCTTTATGAATGAGTCTATTTTATTGTTTTTTTATTAATGTATATGTTGTGGAATGATACAGAGAGAGATTTATTTTTTAACAATCATATCTAATGGATAAATGAATACTATGTTTGGAGTTGCATTCACCCTCTAGTGTTTTTCCCTCATTCACCATTGGTTTTATCCATGGCTCAAGTGAGACTTTCTTCCCTATTTGCAAAGATAAACAATTCTAGTGCAACTATACTACAACGGACCTTTGTTGGATCCTACATGAGGACCCTAGTCTCAACTATTGCCAACAAATTGTTATGTTGTTGGGATTGTGCTTTTAAGTGAAAATGCTAGTATGATGGACACGAGGATCTATAAGTATAAGATTCAAGATTGGTGGGAGAAAATATTTGAAGAGTTTATGTTGCAAGAAACCCAATTGTAAGAATGGAACCTTGTGATGTGTAGAGAGTTTGTTCTATAAGATGGACTCTTGCTACATCGGTATGATTTTTACAGTCCAAATTTTTAATGAGCTTGTTTAAGTGGTTAAAGATAATTATGGAAGCACCTGAATATAAATGTTAGTGGAAGAAAACTATTGAGTGGACTATTGTAGACCTATCTATGTTACATCAGTTGGACCATCAACTTGTGCAAGTAGTAAACTTTCTGGTCAATAACATTGTCAATGGGAATATAGTGGAGTTTGTTATGGAAAATCATCAATCTTTTTTCTAAAGTAGAAGCACGTTTCAAGAAAGAAGCTCAAGGGAGGTTGATTAAAAATATATGGATCAAGGTCTACTTAGTGGAAGAAATGTTTCTATCATTTCATTGGACCTCTATGGCCAAGTAAAATCTTACACTAAGGGGGAGTGGTTGAGTATGATGTTGGTGAGTTGCACTATATGAAGGGTCAAAACGATGGGGGGGAGATTTTGAATATAGAGAAAGGGATAAGAAACCTTCAAGAAGGTCATTTATTAGAGAGGAATGGTGGAAGAACTTGATGAGAGCAGTGAGAAGTTGCAAAAAGAGATGAGTGAAGAAGGAAGCAATGAATTAAATATTAGTGAGTTGCAAAAGGTGAAGAGACATGGAGAGATGATAAATTCTTGGTTAAAAGAGAAAGCGATAGTCGTATAAGAAAACCCAATTAGAGGAAGTTGGGAGAAAGTGAGTCTACATAATAAAATGAAAGATATAATGAGGTTATGAAGGATGTTGGTATATAGACCAATCACATAGAGTCATCCTTAGGAGACATTGCATAACAATAAGATCCAAATGACCAAGTTGAGAACGGAGAACAAGATGTTAAGCAAGAAATAGGACCCCCATAATTGTAGAAGGAATGCATGAAAGCAATGGAACTAACCCAGTTTCAACCACTCCCTGAGCACCATTGAATCATATGATATTTTCCTTCTCTAATTCCATATTAAGTTTTCCTTGGTATAATCATATTCGCAGTAGTTGTAACATTAAAATTGGATCAACAATGGGAGGAAGTAGTATTGGTCCTAATTCTAGTTTAGTGATTGGTAATCAGAGTAGTAGTAGTAGTTCAGTTCTAATTGTAGCTTCAAATTTGGTTTTGCAATCAAGTCCTTGAGTCTTATTAATATCTCAATCAACCAGGATAGTTGTGGTTCATGATATATCCCTTATGCAATAACTTGAAGTTTTTGGTATAGGAGTTAAGGAAGATGTAGAACAACATTGGTTCTTGTTTGAATCTATTTGGAGATTGAAGGGGGTTTAGGATGCCTCCAAACTAGTATAATTGCAAAAAAAAAATTGAGGTAAAGCTTTGTAATGGTATATGAAGTTTGGGGGCATCTTACTAATGCTCTTCCTCTTACCTTACAAGAGGTTAACAAATAGATTTTCTTATATTTTCAATTACCTAAATCAAAGCAATAATGAATAGAAGACATGACGAAGATTTGACAATATGAACGAGAGTATGCAGGGGAATATGCATAGAGGTTCAGGAAAGTGATAAGAAAGCTCTCATTTATTGTCCATGATAGTCATCAAAAGGAATGGTTCATTTAAGGATTACTTCCATTTACTATAATTTTGTTGACTCAACAATCCATTGATACATCTAGAAGTGCATTGCAACAAGCTATGAATATTGATTCCATGGATAAGTATCCAAGTGTAGCTAGAGTTCAAACACATGTAGTAGGACCTAATTTTAATGTAAGTTCAAAATAAGATCACCACCCTTAAAGAAAAAATCTAATATGTAACCATCCCAAAATTAGTTCAAGATCAAGTATTGTGCATAAGAAGTATGATGGGGGTACGTCATGCTTCATAATGTTCATGATTGAGAAGGAAATGAGAGCTTAATCAATGTTGATATATAATTAGCATTGTTAATCACATAACCAATCAAACTCCTAATTAGACTAGAAATACATTCTGATTGCACAAGAAACAAGGTGGGGTAAATTGGTGCAGCTAACATATTTTGCATGCAGAACAATGTGGGGTTAACCCACAATTTTGAATTTTCATGAGTGGGAAACAATAAAAATTTCTCTCCCTTTTTCACCCATTTCGATTTACCTAAAAATTATGATCAATCTACGACGTCTTCCTTGATTTACTAAACTCGTGAACTCTATGAAATAACCTTGTCAACAGACAAGGTGTCTTCATGAGAAAACCTAACAAGAGAACCATGTGAACCCTAGGTTAGATCCCCTAAAATCAATTACGAAATCATATCAGATGCAATTCAAACCAAATTGGACTGCCTGGAAATTTTCTGAACAAATATGATAGAGGTCCATTGGTAAGATAAGGATCAAAGGTTCTTACTAAATGTTATTGTATCATTTATATTGTGCTTACTAAGATAGATTCTTTTTTCGTTCTTGCTTTCTAATTCAAAAATCTATTTTGTTGTCAACAAACCAAGTCCCTACTTGAGAAAACCTAACAAGAGAACCCTATGAACCCTAGTTCGAATCCTATACATAAATTAAATAATTGATCAAATCATATTGAATGTGATTCCAGACCAAACCAAATTGTATTGCATGGAAATTTTCTTAACAAAGATGATGGTTGTCCACTGAAAAATAAGTTTTATTTTTTTTGCATAAGGGTATGTGTGTGTGTGATCGAGGATTGAGATCCAATAACTAAAGGGTTCAATGTAATTGTCAAGTGCTACAAAGGACACCATCTTGGTAGGCCAACCTACACCAACTCCCTTATGATATGACACCACCTCACCAAATAATGGTAATAGTAAAAGAACCATATAAAAATTGACAGCCACACATCCTCATGAACCTCGTCAAATCCTTCTCATCATTGCTCCATCTCCCACCTCTTTCCAGACACTCTATCTCTTATCTAATGTGTATTTCCCTCTATTTCCATAGTTCCTCTTACACACTTTGACTCTCCCATCTATGACCCCCCTCCTCATGAAATCCCTTCCTTTTTGGACCCAGTAAACCCTACTTTGCAAAAATGACAATGACGCAGGAATCCAAGGTGTATTAGGAAATTTTTAGATCTAATTAACTTGGTAAAAAACCTAGGTCTGTTAAATGAAAATGTAGTTTTATACACCGATCTTGCACTCATTGGACACATGCATGCCTATCGTTTTATAGAAGAAGGTATTAGACAATATACTAATTGCACATGTGAGAATATTCTTAGTTAATCTCCCCTTAATCATGCATGTTCCCGAGATTATATAACCTTCATCTTCAACTTAGTAGAGGATCGACAAAAGATAGCCATGGATGGGTCGTAGTTTTGGGGAAATGCATCTCTCACACTGTTCCATTGGAATACAAGGTTTGAACCTATTATAGAAATAATACACATGCTCTCCCATTTGTTCAAGATTCCTTGTCTACCATTAGATTTCTGGTCCACCCCAATCTTTAGGAGAATAGGTGAATCCCTGGGTAAATTCTTGTAGGTTGCTCTTGAATCATAACAAAATTCAAAGACATAAGTGGATTCTATATGTGTTTAGATGGAAATTTCGTAGGTATTTCCAAATTTCATTATGATATATGTTGGGGACAATCACTATATGCAACCATTAGAGTACAAGAATGTTCTCTTTCGATGCAACAACTTTAAGTTGCATGCCATCTACAAATAAGTTGTCCATTAAAAGCCATAGATGTAATTGGTGGTACACAATTAGTAATTGGTTCATTAGATTTTGGGGATGAAACGATAGAACCAAACTAGAAAGGAAAAAGGAATTTACAAGAATTTGAAGAGGAATTAGAAGGTTTAAAGAAAACTTAATCATCAATTGATTAAGAAGTGGAAAGGGTTGATACTCAATTGCTAGTCAAGATAAAATATATGGAGGATAGGATAATGAAAAAACCATGCTCTTTGGGACCCCCCTCCATTATTCCTCCCTTTAAAAAAATTAAGTGACCATCCTAAAAAATGGCATCTCCATCCTCGTCAATTAATTCCCCCACATCAACCCCCTCGGATTCGGAGGAATTCATTCCCCACTCTAGCAAAAAGTAAGATCCCTCCACAAGTGAATTTTAATCCTCTACATTGAATCATCGATGTCACACTAGATCACACTCCAAGTTGGGTAACCAATAAATAGGTATAATATCTACACAAAAGTCTATTGAATTATCAATAAAATGCCAAATATCTCACCTAAGACACTCCAAAAACACAATTGAAAAGGAGGTTATAATAGGAACTCAGTTAACTATTCAACGGGCCCTTAGAAGAGAATCACAAATAGGGGTTAAAAAATGAAAATTATTTCACACAACATAAGAGGCTTAGGTTTTTCCTTGAAGCAAAGAACCCTAAAGCAACTCACAATC
Source organism: Pseudotsuga menziesii (assembly GCA_001517045.1). Lineage (NCBI taxonomy): Eukaryota > Viridiplantae > Streptophyta > Pinopsida > Pinales > Pinaceae > Pseudotsuga > Pseudotsuga menziesii. The sequence goes on from LPNX010149473.1 coordinate 331,924, forward strand.
AAAGTCAAGCCCTCAATACTATTCATTCAAGAGACAATGCGTAATGTTTCCAGTGCACAAAATATCCTCAAAAATGTATTTCTTTACTGGTTGTTCTTAGTGGAGGATGCATATGGGAATTTAGATGATTTGGTTCTCGGATTGGATCATACTATACAAATTCAATCAACAGTAAGATCAACGCATTACGTATTTGCTTCAATTTTTTCATCTTCCCTTCATTGCTCCACTAACTTGCTAATTCCCTTCATCTACGTCCCCTCTCATGATTGTTAAACCTTCTAGACCAAACTTTTTTATTCTCCTCTCCTTTCCCTCCCAAACCTCATTAGGGGAGGAGACCTCAACTTGACACTGCACTTTAGATAATCTTGGGGACCCTTTTTACACCTTTTTTTATAACCATTTTAATCAACACCTTTTGGTAGATGTCGAACCTATAAATATTGGCCCAACCTACTACAACAAGTGATCTGAGCACAAGCACATAACCAAACACCTAGATATATTTATTTTCAGATAAAACCTTCTAATCTCACTAACCGCATACAAACAAGAAATAATCAAATTTGGTCACTCCAATCACTTCCCAATCACTCTTGAACTCTCCTCGAAGTTATCTAATCCACCTTCCCCTTTCAAGTTTAACCTAACTAGATTAATTATGAAGACTTCAACTCTTGTATTTTTTAGAGCATTAATCCACCTTAGTACCATGATCATACACCTAGGATACATTTTCATTGACCTTCATGCTATGTTATATGGTCCAAAACTAGGCTATGTTGATCAACCTTGGTCTATTGGGTGTTTTGGACTCTTAACTGCTTTGAGGTGCTCCACTTTGATCATTATGATTGCCCCATGCACCCTCATTAATGAAATTTTAGACTTTGGTGCACTCCCCATCCCTTAAATCAGAGAATTTTTTTGACCATAGGTGCTAGTGCATGTATTTGGTGGTTTTTGGCTCTCCTTGGGCATTTATTGCTTCCTAGAGCCACTCCCACTCACTCATGTTCCCACCCACATCTATAATTCCCTCATTTATCTATAAGCATGCTCCAACCATGTCTACACAGGAATTCATGACCGTTTGGAATGGTTTTGGAGCTCATTGGTCCACCTAGGGGGGTTTTGAGGTCAAATCCTAACATGAAAAATGTTTGCATCTAGATTGCCTCCTAAGGCTAAAAATTTACCCCTAATGTAATATAAACCTCATAGAGACATATTTATATGTTGGACAGTCATAATAAATTATGTTATTGACTACATTTATGTGTGTTAATTTCACTCTTTCTACTGTTTTTGTGCATAATTTTGTGTAATATCGAATTGTGGGAATCAACTTGGATCCCTGATCCTACTATGAAATAATTCTCACATGGTATCATAGATCTTTGGATCTTCAAATCAAAACCATAGCGTTTGAGTTGCTGTTTAGGGCATTTTCAGAAAAATTTGAGTGTTTGCATTGCAGGTACAATCAGTGTTTTTGTCATTCAATGCACAAGAATAAATGGAGCAGACTCATGTATTGCTTACTCCATTCAAATATTTCAAATGGAAGGCCAAAATGGTGATCCAGCTGAGGTCGAAATGCCTATACGAAGTCACTATGGGGACTGTGACCGAACCCAACTCTAATGTGGGAAAATTGAAGTACTTCAACAGACTTGATGAGGCATTTGGGATGCTTTGTCTTAGGATTTTGAGAGACCTAATCTTCCATGTAGACATTCTGACAACACCCAATGAAGTATGGCTTGAGCTCAAGTCATTATTTGGGAATACTGATGAGATGAGAGGCCACCGGCTTGAAAATGAGTTGATCTCAGTGAGCCCAACTCACTTTGAGACGATCCCAGACTTCTTCACCAAGTTCAAATCATTGGTGCTTCAGCTGAAACAATGTGGTATGGAAAAGAAAGAGAAGAAGCTGATATTGCCCATACTTTCCAAATTAGTTCCAAAGTATTCAATGTGTGTGTCAACATTCCACTCTAGTAAGCTCACAACTCAAAGTTGGAGGATGCCATCACTGGCAGACTTCATGGAATCACTAACTCAAGAGAAATACAAGTTGGTGCAAATGAGTACCATCAAATATAGTAAGGATCAAGCCCTTGCTGTAGGAGTTTCGAATCCAACCAAAGGCAAGAATAAATCCAGGGATTCGAAGCAGCAAGAGAAGCCCAAACCTTCAGACGGGGTTTCGAATCCTAGCAAGAACAAGGAAAAGAAGAAGCAAGAGAAGAAAAAATTCACTTATTGTCACAAGGGGTGGCATCCAGAGAGTTATTGCATGTATAAAACCATAGACATGATGGCACAACTGCTTGAGAAGAACAACATACCTCTGCCAGAAGGTGCAAGGAAGAAAGATGGTGGTTCAAGCTCAGACAACAAATAAAGGTGCCATGCTTTGGTTGCTGGTTATTCAAGCTATTATTCCTTCACCATAGAGTCAGTTTCCTCTAGGAACATGGCCTCCATGCATGATTCCTTCTCGGCCCTGCATCCTTACAATGGTCCATCCATTCTAATGGGTGATGATTCAAAAATCCAAGCCAAAGGGATTGTCAGGATTGATCTTGAAGATGGGTAATTCAATAATGTGTTGTTTGTGCCTGATATTGAAGTGAACCTAATCTTGGTATATCAAATTGAACACACTGGTTCAACCAAGACAGTAAACTTTACTCAAAATTATGTGGATATCTCAGAAGTCTCTACAAGGAAAGTTGTAGCAGTGGGTTTTGCTGACCATGATTTGAGAATGTACAAATTCTCTCACTTCCTTCCATACTCACAAGGGAATGCGCTTCTGTCACATGCCAATGAGACAAGAAATTTGTGGCATGATAGATATGGCCATCTCAAATACAGGTACCTCCAGGAATTGAGCAAGGAAATCATGGTTGAAGGGATTGCTACCATCAAATTTTCCAATGGCACATGCAAAGGGTGTGTAGCGAGAAAGCATGATGAGCACAGATATGAGAAAGGAAAGGAAAGGAGGGTTGTCCTAGTGCTGGATCTAATCCATTCAGACCTCATAGGGCCTCTTCCCACACCCTCATATGGGAATTCAAGTTATGTGTTGACCTTCATATAATATTTCTCAAGGTACTGCTAGGTGTATTTTCTCAAGCTAAAATCTGAGGTTTTTGAGACTTTCAAAGTGTACAAAGCCTTAGTTGAGAATGCACGTGGGAATAAGATAAAGGTTCTTAGGACTGAAAATTTTAAGGAGTACGTCAATAATAATTTTCGGCATCTTTCTGAAGAATGTGGCATCCAAATGCAACATTCTGTGCCCTACACACCACAACAGAATGGTGTTGTAGAGCGCAAGAACAGGGCTCTCAAGGAGATGGAAACCTGTATGATGGATGCAAAGGATTTGAATCCTAAGATATGGGATGAAGCTATCAAATGTGCTGCATATGTCTAAAACAGATCTCCACACAAATATTTGGATGGAAAAACTCCATATGAGGCTTGGAGTGGTCACAAGCCAAGTGTTTCTCATTTCAGGGTTTTTGGCTCAAGGGCTTGGGCTAGGATTCCTCCAGAGAAGAGAAAGGCATTGCAACCTCACATAAAGGAGTACATTATGGTTGGATATGTTTAATATTCATATGGATACAATCTCTTTGATCCCTCATCTCATAAAACATTTATTTAAAGGAGTTTATAGTTCGAAGAAGAGCCCATGCAGGAGATCGAACTATCTCAAGGAGAATTTTCAAATCCTCCACCCCATGATGATGTAAGTGATTATACTTCCTCAGATTTTCCTGATTCTGATATTGATGATAATGATTATGACATGCATTCAAATCATGACTCACCCATTCAGACCAAGTGGGATGAGGAAACCATTCAAGCAACTGGGGATCTTGTTGGAGATCCACTAGACTTTAGAAATACTAGATCTCAATTTCACAATGCCTTCTCAACGTGTGAATTGAATCTATTTGAGAGGCGTTTCATGATGGTTGTATCTGATCCTTAGAAATATTAGGAAGCATCACTTGACCCAATATGGAAAACAACCATGCAAGAAGAGTTCAAATCATTGCAAGACAATGAGACTTGGGAATTGGTTCCCTTACCCTCCAAGAGGAAACTAGTGCAGTGTCAGCCTGGGTCTATAGGACCAAAGTAGATGCTGATGGTTATGATATCAATTATAATTCTAGGTTGGTTTCAAAAGGCTTCTATCAAGTCCAAGGAGTGGACTATACAGAGACATTTGCACCGGTTTCAAATATGGACTCTATCAGGCTAGTTTTAGCCATTGCTACATCTAAGCACCGGGAGGTTCACAACATGGATGTGAAGAGTGCATTTCTTCATGGTGACCATCATGAGGATATATATATGAAGCAGACTTAAGGTTTCATTCATGATCCTTCAATTGTATGCAGGTTAAAGAAGTCTCTCTATGGCCTCAAGCAAGCCCACGAGACTTCCTATGCCAAGATGGACAATTTTCTGCTATCGCTTAGATTTGAAAGATGTAAATCTGATACTAATGTGTATTTGCAGCATGTTGATGATTTGTTGTAGGTAATAGTGTTGTATGTTGATGAAATTTTGATTACAGGCAGCTACAGTAAATAAATTGGATCATTTAAGTCTTCTTTGCACAATTAATTATCCATGACTGACCTTGGATTGTGGAGGCAATTTCTTAGATAAGATATTGAGAAATTTGAAGTAGGGATCAGGGTCAGCCAACCAAAGTATGTTGTAGACCTGCTATTGAAGTTTAAAATTGCTGACTGTAAGTCATCCAAGTTCCCATTCCTCTCGGGAATAAAATTTGGCGACTTTGGTGCATCTCCATTGGTGGACAACTCGTTGTACAGACAAATAGTTAGGAGTTTGCTGTATCTTACACACTCTCAACCTGATTTGGCATATGTTGTTGCTAGATATATGTAGGAGCCTCATGAGATCCATTGGAAGTGTTAACACAAAAAATTTCTCAACTATTTCTATATGACCTAAGCCACATACATATGTCTTTTTACTACCCTTTTCCCCCATTTTTGACCTCCACAACTATGTTTTAACCTTATTCTCTCTCAAAAAGATCAAAAATATTAAAAAGGGCCTAAAAAACGCATAAAAGAGCTAAAAATCTCACAAAGCAGATAAAAACCCCAAAAGAGCTAAAAAACAACAAAAAGGGGCTTAAAACCCTAAGTAGGGCCGAAAACCCTAATGAGGGTCCAAAACCCTAAATGAGAGAAAAGGACAGAAAAAACTATAAATAAAGGGTGGAGGTCCCCATCACAACATGACTTATTCCTTCCACCATTATTATACTTGCATGAGTACTTTGAGAGACCATCATTCTCAAACTATTCATCCCAAGTCACCAAACATTCCATTTGCCCCACTTGCTCCCATTCTTGTCTATTGAGTAAACCTCCATACTACCCAAACCTATGGAGAAGCGGTATCATTCTGATTTAGGGCACAATGGCCCCCTTTCAAGTAAATCAGAAGGTATAATAGTCTCATTGTTTTTTGTTTAGTTTTATAGATTGTTTGTATTTGTTTATTTTGGTCACTAACATTTGTTTTCAGCTAGCTCTCCCATTGTGAACTCTACCCTTTTGTCCCTTTAATGGAAGGGAGGTGCAGTAGCACGTAGTCGGGGTTTTTACTCGGCCAAAGTTTTGGCGACCATACCGGATAGATCCCATTGGATCCCTAGTTTTACAAGTTTTTTGTAGTTTTCCTTCACAGTCGTCCCTGATCGGGCCCTCACAAGGCCGATCCGAGTCCGTATGGCCCCAATACCTACCTCTGTCGGCCACTGCCGAAACTGTTTTTTAATTTTTCCCATTTTCGGATGTCGTCGATGCTTTCATGATGAATAGCACGACCCAGTCATTGCTTTTAGGCTGAAAAGTGCGACCTAATCGTGACTCCAGCCCTGGAAGGAGTGACTTTCCTCCCAGGGTAAAGTTGCTGCTGTTTCTTGCCTAAGAGGTGACCCAGTCGGTACTGTGTGGACTGTTTGTGCGACTCAGTCACCGCTGTCCAACAATCAGAAGCGACCTGGCTGTTTTTAAATTAATTTTACATTTGTTTTCCTGTCTTGACAACCCATTCGCCACCAGTTGACTGTCAGATGCAATCTACCTATTTTTATGTTAGTTTCTGCAACTATATTATGTTTTTCATTATTAAAACATTGGAAATTAACCGTCTTATTCAACCCTTCCTCCTGTACTTAGTCATCACCCTTAAGGGTCTTCTGAGATAAGATGAGGGGTTGAGTAAGCTTAGTAATAGGCATTTGTTTCTTTCATTTCTCTTTTCCATTAAAAACAAGTGACCTTGGCAACTAAAGGGAGTGGAAACCGTTGGGGGTTTCACGATGTTCACGTCCTCCCTCAGTTGAGCACCTAGAATTTGAGGAGTGACCTGTAGATCTATGGGTGGAATTTTTTCCACCTTGATGAGAGCCCAAAAATCCTTCTTGGATTTGAGGGATACAAAATTTGGGTAGTCACACTATTGATTCACAACTAGTTATAGTTAGTTTTCCATCATTACAGTTTGTATTGCACTTTGTCTTGGCTTTATTTTTCCAACTCTGTTTTGATCCAAGCCCATTGCTTAATATTTGCATAGAAACCAATATTATTTTCTCATTACATAACTGAAAAAGTAAAAAGAACAATCTCATACACAAAGTGAACACATTCACACCATATAATCCAACAAAACTCAGTTCATGACCCCGAGTGAACCATAAAAGTAACCAATTTACTCAATAAAATCTTGCGGTTTGAGGACATAAGTCTCAATCGCCATAACTGTGGGAAGTGCTTGGGCTTTTCCCTAAAATTGATTATGAGGAGTACCATAGGAACCCCAAATTAGCTGGCCAACGAGAGGAATTGCTAAGCGAAATGGGCAACGACCCCTTCCGATTGACTAGAAACACCTTTGTGAGGAAAAAGCCAAGCACTGTCTTCTGGCAGTCTTGGTGGTCGAGTGACCACCTGTGAACCAATAGGAAGTCATTCAAGCTGGGGTAAAAAATTCATTACCGGTTACTACCAAAAAACAACCATTGATCCACCACGCTCTTCCTCATGCCTTAGGGGGGATCCCCCTTAGTTTGGGTCATTAGACCATCACCGTCGAGGCCCTCCTTGACAACCCTCCTCACCGTCAGAAGGTCACACGAAATCTGATTTTGACTCAGATTCCTATCAGTCTGAGCTGAATATTTTCACTATATCGTCTATCCCCATGGATAGCATAAACCCCGATCCCTTCTTCAGAGGGGTAGTTGGTAGCGGACCCATGTCCCTGCCTCACATCACTACCAATATCCCAACCATCGGTTCCAGTACCGCTGTGCATGCCGTTGTGAGTCCGCTACCCATTAGTGGCGGTCCCACACCAACTCTTGTCATTCCCACAGTACCACCTTTCATGCCTGGGGGCAGTGGCCCTTCCGTGACCATCACAACTATCCCTGTTGTGGGAATTCAAGCTCAGGTGCCCCCAGTCATGCACAAACATGATGCTCCTGCAAACTCCGACGCCATCATCGGTCCCTCCTGCACCAACCTTGGGTCTAACCTCCTATTCATGGCTAGCCTCAACTTACCTGATTTGGCCAAGTTAACCAATGACCCAATCAACCATCAACCCCATTGGCCTCCTATGCCAACCAAACTCTTGTCAGACATTCCAAAGTTTGAAGGGAAGGAAGGTGAGTTCCCTTAAAACCACATTATGTTATTTCATCTATGGTGCTCGTCAAACAACATTGTAGACGATTTGATCAGACTTAGGCTTTTCTAGCGCAACTTTACAAGCGTCGTAGCCAAATGGTATATTGAGCTACCTCAACCCTCTTACCCTGACTTTAATTCACTAGCATTCATGTTCCTGCAATACTTCCAACTCCTTGTCAGATACGATGAGGGCGTTGAAATCTTGTTGTCTTTCCATCAGAATACCGCCACAGAGATCACCGACCACATCCATGAGTGGTAGTGACGATGTAGCCTATGCAAAATCCAACTTGATGACAGTATTTTCCTTGAGTGGTTCTTAAAAACCTTGCTACCACCTATAGTTAAGGAAATCACCTCCGAACATCCCCAATCCAAGGAAGAGGTCATCTTGAAGGCCCAACAGTTTTATTTGATTTATGCTCAGTTTGGATACCTATACACCAACATTCCAGATGCTCCCCGTGTTGACACCTCTCACCGCGATGCGCCAGGGGCATCCCATGCTGCGGATGGCATCATAGGTCCCGTCTCCCAACACCCACAATACTATGCGACACCTCCTACGATGCCACCGCACCCAAGCAACACCCCTAATGTTGCGCAACCAAACCAAGTATCTGACTACTCAAGGATGATGGCTCAGTCTAAAGCCACACCCTCTTATGCATAGCCCACACCAACTCAGCATGCCAACGCACCAACTTGGCCGGAAAAACCATATTTGGGACCAATGACCAGATTCATAGCTCCTCTAGCTCCTCTAGCCTACTATGCACCACCCATGCAAGTCGCTCCGTCCCCCGCCCCAACTCCTCTGACATCGACGGGTCAAGTTTTTGCTCAGTAAAATCTTCCCAACCAACTGACCCCCAATAAACAACAAGGGAAAGGTAAGAAAAACTGCGGAAGGAACCAGGGTAACAACCAACCACAAGGAGATGTCCAACAACCTAACCCTCCTAACAACAATGGTGCTAACCTGCCAACCCAAAACCCCCAACAACCTAATAATCCAGGACAAACTTCTCCATTACAGACTAATCATCCATGTAAATTGTACAATGTCTATGGTCACTATACTCATGAATTCCCACATATGGACCATGTCAAGCAGTTTCTCCAAAACAAAGCTCGACGAGACACCAATGTGGCAGCACAGGCTCAACCCAACCCAGCGCCACCAGGCCCTCTGCCCATGGTGCTCCAGAACCCGCTACCAATCCAAGGAATGGTTGCAACCACACCTCTACCCCCACCTATTCCTGCAGCACCCACCGCGACTCCACCTATGGAGACTGGTATCCATCACCTGATGACAATGTCAATTGAAGAAGTGAACCTTTAAACTAGACGGAACCAGTACGGGCCCACCACGGAAGCCGTTGACCCATTAGCGACATCCACCTCCAACACTCACCACATGCCTCTATTACACATAAATCTCATCATCAACATGTGATGAAGCCCCAAACACAATATTTTTCCCTAAATCCCAAGTCATGAAATACAATCCTAGTCCAGATATCAATCTTGCATATTAAAATCCAACACCTCTTCTGCCTTTTATTCAACGATTGTTACCTTCTTCATCACCACCTTTAATCTTTTAGCAGTAGGTGGTGGCACTGCCTTTACCTCTTGTACAGGGCATGGCTCTTCCCTGTCACCGCTCTGTCATAGTGGGGAAGAAGTAGTGCCCTTGGTAAAAAGTGAGAAAGAGAGGTTTCCACGAAGCTTCTCGAAGGAAGGCTTTGTAGCACCCTTATCCCTACACCTGAGGACCACCTAGGCTCGAGATCCATCCTTTTTGGGATCTCCTATCCACCTCACCCACCATTTATTCAATCATCCCTATCCTCCCAAGTCTTATAAAAGCAGCCTCATATCCATGGTTGAGAGAGAGCAAGGTTATGTTGTTGCATTGACATTCTGGCCAAAATCAATAGGTTGAGCATAGAAGGAACAAGTTGGAGCTTTTGGGGACAAGACATTGGCATTGTGAAGGAGAATATCGACACTAAGGCAAAGGTTGTAAAATTCTACTTCATTATTTAATACAAAATTGGTTCCTTTCCCATAAAGTATGTTGTGTCATTATCATGTATTTTATTGTTAGATTCCTTAGTCACTAACATAGAATAGTGGAACATATTCTGGTGCTCTTTGATCTTGTGTGTTGGTTTCATGTGATCATGCAGGTACATCTGTGAAGACCGATCATTACAGGAAACAACTACACTATCCCATCGAAGACACTCATTCCAGATCTCCACCCATTCTAGGGAAAGTCTTCCAGTTTCATTATGAACTATTTGTTCTAGATCTGAACCATTAAGACTAGAGGAACAACTCCTGTCCGCAGGAGGTGCATTTTTCCTAGCAAGAAATCTGGATATTCCACTGGGGAAGAGCTTTCAACACATCTGATCTTCCTTGGTCTTCAACTCTTGTCTGAAATCCAAGCTCCAGTCTTTCGTAATCATATCTACTAGCTGATCTAGTGAGATCTTGGTTTGGTATCATCATATTTTTTTAGATCTGAGTTATTTTACCTTTTGCACTTTATATTCCTGTAAATTCATGAATTATATGCCAGTTTTACAGTAATTAACTTTGCTTTTTTCGCCATTATTTTGTTTTTGACATCGACATGACACCACGCATGCATAGTGGGCAGTAAGCGGTGCCATTGCCTGGATTCAGTGATCAGTAAGTGGTGCCACCGCCTATACTTAGTAATAAGGAAGTGATGCTCTCTCAGAATTGCTCTATCAGTGACCCCCAAGAAGCGGTGCCAGGTAGGCTTTTTAAAACTTGTCATTGCAAAGTTTGTTTTGTTTTTTGTTTTTAGTTTTGAGTGTCTGGGCTTGTTTGCAGAGATCTGAGTAGTTTAAATTCAGATTCTAGATGTGGTAAATGCTTGTTTTGTCAAAATAAAAAAGCTAGGTTAGGCTCATCATATTCATTGATTGTATGCTTGGTGTTTGAAGTTTGAAAAGAGTGCTTGAAAGTTTTAGCTCAGTTAGATCTCGTTCTTACCATTTGATAAAACTGAAAAGAAAGACTTCTTGTTGGTTTCTTGTTTTCATTTTTTCATTAAATTCACGAAAGACTTCTTTTTGCTTATTTAAAAAAGAATTTTTTTTTGTTGAGATTTAGTTATAATTCTGTTTGAAGACGAATTATTGGATCTCTGACCAGCCTCATAAGCTTTCAGATCTCCATTTTTCTTCTTTCTTTTTACATTCTTGTCTCAATCAAAAGAAAAAATATTAGTAGTTTTAAGTTAGATCTTTCTATTTTTGAAGGAAAAATTGAAAAATGTACTTAGTATGCCTTTCAGTGTTTTTTGTCTTTCTTTTTAGGAAAAGAGAGCTCTCCCTATTTGATTGCTTTCAAATATTAGTTTAGAAGTATTTTTCTTGTTGCCATTCTCAGAAATTTATGTTGAGTTAGACTATTTGGGAAAGTTTTGGTTTTGAAACGAAATTGGAAAAAAGAAAAATATTCTCTCCTTCCTGTAAGTAAGCATGTTTTGAAAGGTAAAGTGAAAGAATTTGCACATCATAATTGCATGGTTTTACATTTCTGTCATAACTCCATGCATTCACCTAACCGTTCAACTTAAAATTAATAGTAGCTATAGGTTAATTTTTTTAGTAACTTGAGTGATAGGTTAGAGACGTGTTTCGACGTCATAAAATGTAGGAGCTGTTGTTCATTTCCTGCACTACAACCTGGGACCCACGTGATTCTTCCACTTACTATCAGTATATCGAATGACCTTTCACATACCCTTGAGGTATATCGAAAGGTACTTCACATACTCGATTGTATATAGGAAGGCCCCTTGTGAACGGTTGTGCATTAGACAACACTACTACAGATTTGAAATCCCACGTACCTTGTGTATATCGAGAGGCTCTTCTAGGATTCTTGAGACCATATGAGAAAATCCCTTTTGGCTATCTTGTTGGCGCAATACACCGAGACCAACAATCGGGGAGATTACTACACACGTGTCGGCCAGGTAGTCGGGTATTCAGGTGACGGATGGTTGATCCTCCTCGTCGTGTTTTACTGTTGGACCCAACGTTATATCACAGATTACAACGCCTTGATAATACTGATGAGGAACCGAATTATTCAGCCCCTCTTATCACTTAAGTTTGCTTGTGGCCTATAGTTTGTGTAGGAGAAGTTTTGTGTGATTTCCTTAGTTTTGAAACCCTAGGTTAGGTTTTTAGAGACGATACAATTTGGCTGACTTTTCATTGAGATGATCCAAAAGAAACCAAGGCTTACCACCTGACTTTCCGCCTACCACAGGGGAGATCCAAATGGAAGCCACATATGAAGGAGTTGCAACTGACTCCCATGTGGAAGGAAGTAGAGTTGTGGAAATTAGAGAACAATTCACTGCTTATGTTAATCCCTTGGTCCAACAGCCTCTTGTGGCTGACAGTTCCTTTCATTCTCCAATGGAAGGTCATACCAATAGTCCTGTTGAAACTGAGTATGCCCCTAATGCTCCTTTTTGGAGATCTTCCATGGGTCAAGCCATCTCTGAATTCAAGGTTACTAGACATTCTTTTGAGAACCCTCCTCCAGGTGAGGATGAATATAGGAGAATTCAAGCGTCTCTTGATCGCGCTCGAAGTTTTCAAGATAGGATGGAAAGAGTTATGGCTACCCCTATACCTCAAAAATAACCTATGTCAACTCTTTTACCCCGTTTGTCAGATCCATGGCCTTCTGAATATTGTTCACTTGCTTAGACTTTGGGTCTTATTGAAGAGGTTTTGTTTCATGGTGTGACTTCTCATAATCCAGGTCAAACCTCCAACCCTACAGTTGTAAATCCTAGGTCTATTTCTAGTCCTCTCATACCCTCTGTAGCTAGGGGGAAATCCTCAACTCAAATGGTGTCAGTACATTCCAACGCTGGGGGCCAACCCCCGAAGCGAGTTACGTTACCTGTTAGTGGAGTTTATACTAATACTAGACAGACTTCTACTGTAGGAAAACCCGTAGTGGTTGTTCCTCCTATCCATACCAATATGGTAAACCCTCCATCAAGTTTAGGCCAACCCTTAGGGGTACAACCTGTAGTCAACCAACCTTCTTGGGGTTATGGTTACCCAGGGAATCAACTACCTATAGAAAATATGAACTATCAACCTACTTCTATAGGAACTATGTATCCTGGAATCCCTTACCATGGAAATATGTTCACGCCGTGGGGGAAACCTAATTGGTCCTACATGCCAACTATGGGAGGAATGCCTATTCTTCTTGCTGGAGGTGCCAGAGGGCCACCATACCCTTTGGATTCCTACCTGGTGGAGGTCCGCCTTATGGAGGACCACCACTTGGAGGGCCACCACCCGGAGGCCCACCACTTGGAGGCCCACCTTCTAGGGGTCCACCACCTGGGGGTCCACCTTCTACGGGACCACCATCTAGCAAACTGCCACCTAGAGGTCCACCAACACCTGGAGGCCCACCACCACCTGGAGGCCCACCAACTGGAGGCTCGCCACCTTCAGGTGGTCCTCATCCTGTAGGCCCTTCCCCGTCAGGAGGCTCTTTAGGAGGATCATCTACCCATCAACCAACTTAGCAATTGATATATCAATCAGCTTATGGTCCACATATGCCTTATCAATATTACCAGTATGTCGAACCTAATCGACAAATTTTGTTCCTAGCAACTTTGAACTTTCTCAATTTGTCCAAGTTGATAAATGATCCCATTCAGCACAACCCTTCATGGCCCTCTATTCCAGTCAAGTTTCCATCAAACATTCCAAATTTTGATGGGAAGCAGGGAGATGATCCCAAAAATCATGTCATGACTTTTCATCTATGGTGTTCTTCGAAATCCTTGATGGATGAATCTATTCGTTTGAGACTCTTTCAACGCACTTTGACTGGTATAGCCGTGAAGTGGTATATTGAACTTCCACAACATTCATTTGTGGATTTTAGCACATTGGAAACCATTTTTCTTACACACTTTCAGCTACCCATTCATTATGAAATGGATATGGATCTTTTGGCTTCACTTTGTCAAAATACCTCCACACACATTTCAAACCATATCCATAAGTGGAGACGATGGATATGACTTATTAAATCTCCCATCCCAGACCAACTGTTAGTTGATTGTTTCACAAAATCCTTGTTGCCTCCTATCGCCCAAGATGTGGCTATGGGTGGTGCTGTTACGAAAGAGAAGGATATCAATCACTCTCAGTATCTGGATTTGGTATATTCCCAATCTAGAACTTTGTATGACCTAATCCCTCAAGCTCCTTGTCCCAACACGGACCCTGGCAAGCCACCCACAGAAACTCCTGTTGATGGGGTTGTTGGTTCAATCCAGCCCTCGTTGACAACCAAACCTACCAAGTAGCCTAATGCTTCTACTACTACTTCTACAACTCCTACAGTTTCTGCCGAGATAAATGCTATTGAAAGTACACAAACACCTGGCAATAAGAAAAAAGGAAAAGGTAAAAATAAAAAACCTGGATACCAATAGGAGAATACCAAGACTATAGTCAGAACAATAACAAAGGGAAAAGAAAAGATAAGTACACTTGTTTGTTATGTGGGGGTGATCACTTCATGAAAGAGTGCCCTCATTGTGAAGAGATTAGTAAATTTCTGAAAAGTAACCCTACACCCGCTGTGCTTACCAAACCTTTCCCATCTCAAAAACAATTGATAGACCACATGTCTAATCAAGGGACCTCTATTTCCATGGAAGAAATCCAAATGATGTCTTCAGATACCATCAATTTGAATACTCATAGCCAGTCATATGACAAGCCTGCAGAAAAGAAGGATGAGGATCCTCCTTCCGAGAAAGTTCCTTCTACTAGTTCCCCTCCATCTTCGTCTAATGGTACTCTCGTGATCGATAAACCCAATCTTGATTTGATTTTACGACCACCTAAGACTACCCCCAAGAAGGATGTTTTTAATCCCAATGCCTGAGCTACACAATTTTATAATTTTGTTGAAGATTTAGCTTAGGAACCTTGTGCGATGTCTACCCTTGAGGTACTCCAAATCTATCCAATGCACAGTAAAAACCTGCTAATGGCTTTGGGGGCATTAGACCCAGATAATACCAACTTATTTCATTTCAATGCGGAGAACTATAAGTCTAGATTACCTCACCAACTTGCATTTCAAATTGCCTCTAGAGTAGTTGGGAGAAAGGTCCATCGGACCGTTCTGGATGAGGGAGCTTCAACCTCAGTTTTGTCCATAGCCTGTTGGAGAGCCATTGGTTCTCCTGAGCTTACCAAGTCTCCTATGACATTAAAGGCTTTCGATGGATGAGGTTTCCAGCCTCATGGTCTGTTACTAGCCCTTTCAGTCAAGCTTGGGGGCAAGACCGTTTCCATTCAAGTGGAAGAGGTTGATGCCCTGTTGGATTACAATCTCCTATTAGGGAGAAAATGGTTCTATGCTATGATTGCTGTTGCTTCAATGGTTTTTCAAACTCTCCAGTTTCCTCATTTGGGAAAAATTGTAACTATCGATCAACACAACTTTTTCTCACCAGATGTTACTACTCCCACTGCGAATAACATTCCTATGCCAGGTCAGTCCCCTACTCCCTATCAGTCAATTGGGGTAGTTCTGTTGAAAGATTCAACTCTTATGGGAGTGTTTCCTTCAACCCCTCCTAGTATGGAAGTGTAAATTGTGAACATGATTTCCATGACTGGTTATAGTTCCAAAGGCAAAGAAGTTGTTGATTCATCCTCTCTTGGCCCCTATGAAGTGCTGTATGATGTTGTCCAATCTGCCTTCGATGTCCAACCAGATGATCTTCATCTGGTAGCTTTGGATCCTTACCACTTGCCCTACTGGATATAACCCTCTCTTCCCACTCTAGACTATCTCACATAGACTTTTCCTTTGGACGAGTCCATCATGGAGATCATGAGTGCAAATGAACCCGTATGGGAAGATCACCATCATCGATCTTCTTTTCTTCCCAATGCCAGTTCGGTAGGTTTTGACCTTGTATTCCTTATCAATACTGATATTGTAACCCATCCACAAATGCCTATATTGTTTCAAGACAGATTCTGAAGGAAATCTTTGCAACATCAATAAGACGAACCCGATTGACATATCAGTCATGCTCGGAACCGTTGAGCATTTTCACGTAGACCAGAACTACTCGACGGAGGAAACTGAAGATTTTAGACCTCTTTTCAAAGAGTTACATGATATTTTTGCTTGGACTTATGAGGAAATGACTGGGATCAATCCATCAATTGTTGTACATGATATTAAAACCTATCCCACATTAAGACCTGTCTGACAAAAAATATGTCAAGTCCATCCTAGGAAGGGTGTAGCTATCAAAGCTGAAGTAGAAAAACTTATGAAGGCATGGTTTATTTATCCTGTACCCCTGACAGAATGGGTATCTAACATTGTCCTTGTGACCAAAAAGCAGGGCACTATTCAAGTCTCTATCGATTTTCAAGACTTGAATAAGGCTTATCCTAAGGACAATTTTCCTACTCCACACATCGATCAGATCGTTGAAAACTGTACTCGAAGCATCATCTTTTCTTTTATGGATAGATTTTCTGGCTACAATCAGATAGAGATTCTACTCGTCGATCAGCATAAAACGACATTTATCTGCCCGTGGGGAACCTTCACGTATCGGAAGTTACCTTTTGGCCTAAAGAATGCCAGAGCTACATTCCAACAAGCCATGTCCTATGCCTTTCATGATATCAAGCACATTATGGAACCGTATCTTGACGATTTCCCTACTCATTCGTAGCAATGGGAGGACCATATTGGGAACCTTAGAGACATTTTCCTTAGGTGTTGTCACTATAACATTCGGCTTAATCCTAATAAATGTGTCTTTTGTGTTGAGACTGGACGCCTTCTTGGATTCATGGTTTCCAAAGATGGGATCCGGATTGATACTCTAAAAATTGCTACTATCTTGGCCTTACCTGCCTCGACAAACCTTACTAAACTCGAATGTTTGCAAGGGAAGGAAAAATTTCTTTGTCGTTTCGTGTGCAAATTCACAGAGAAATTGCACGGTTATATGTGTCTCCTAAAGAAGGACATTCCGTTCTTCTAGGATGGCCAGGCCCAACGAGCCTTTGATAATCTGAAGCACACTTTGACCCATCCACCTGTGATACACCCCCCAAATTACTCAAAGGACTTTCTCTTCTATGTTACTGCCTCCACTACTACCATCGGAATGGTTCTAGCGTAGGACAATCCTAACAGCCAAGAACACATGATATATTACATGAGTAAGAGTCTCATTGACTACGAAACCTGTTACTCATGTGTGGAGAAGTTAGCATTGGCCATAGTCATTGTTGTTCAAAAATTCTGTCATTACATTCTGCTTCGTACCACAACTATACTCGCAAATCAAAACCCTATGTACTACATTATGAATCATTAGGTACTAGGGGGAAAATATTCCCGTTGGATTGTTATCCTACTAGAATTTGATCTTGATTTCGCCAAGGCTACTTCGAAGAAATCCTTGGTTTTCATGGAGCTGATGTGTGACCTTCCCTGTGCTTTAACAGAAGTTGAGCCCAACGATTCATTCTTGGATGAATTCTTGTTCTTGATAAGCATAACTGACCCATGGTATGGATATTTGATCATCTATCTCCAGACCCAAATATTTCATCCTGGTGCATCTTGTGATGATCATTGTCATATCCGTCACCACAAAAAGTATTATCTCATTCTAAATAAGACATTGTATCGACGTGGTATTGATTCTATCCTTTGACGATGCCTTACACATGGAGAGGATGAAACGGTTCTGAATGATTTCCAGTCTGGAGCATGTGGCGGTCATCTTTCTAAGATGGCTACAACCCAAAAAATCCTTCGTGCTGGGTATTTCTGGCCTTCGATCTTCAAATATTGTCATGAGGTGGTTAAGAAATGCCCACCTTGTCAACACTTTTATCCGAAAAAGTGCACCCACCCTGCTCCTTTACA
Organism: Pseudotsuga menziesii; assembly: GCA_001517045.1. Classification (NCBI taxonomy): domain Eukaryota; kingdom Viridiplantae; phylum Streptophyta; class Pinopsida; order Pinales; family Pinaceae; genus Pseudotsuga; species Pseudotsuga menziesii. The sequence continues at coordinate 349,755 of LPNX010149473.1, forward strand.
CCCCGTCATTGCAATTTTCCCTTTTTCCAAATGGGGTATTGATTTTATGCATTGTAAGCCTACCTCAGTTCGAGGGCATGGTTACATCATTGTAGCTATGGATTATTTCACAAAATGGGCTGAGGCAATGCCTACATATGCATAGGATGGTAAGATCACCGCCCTCTTTTTATTCAACTACGTGATAGCTAGGTTTGGAGTCCCATAAGCTATAGTCATTGACCACTGATCTCATTTCTGGAATCAGATGATGGCTAAGCTGGGTTTTCGTCATGAAAACTCAACTCCGTATTACCCATAGGCTAATGGTCAGGTTAAGGCCATTAACAAAGTTTTAAAAAATATGTTGCATAGGATGGTTGGAGATCATAAATCCAACTGGCACTTGACTCTCTTTTTTGCACTTTGGGCTTACAGAACTTCAATAAAAATGATAACTAGTTTCACACCCCTTTCAGTTGGTCTATGGACTGGAAGCTGTCCCTCCTATCGAGTGTCGAATTTAGTCACTCAAACTCGTAGTATAACTTCTCCCAAACACTTCCACCGAGGAAGAAAGATTTCTATAGTTGACTAACCTTGATGAAACTAGAAGAGATGCTTCCTTGGATAACGAGGCACACAAAAAGTGCATCAAGGCACAATATGACAAGTATGTTCAACCTCACGTCTTCAATAAAGGTGACCTAGTCCTGAATTACAATCAGAGACATGATAAACTAGGGAAGGGAAAGTTCGAATCCATGTGGTACAGTCCCCTTTATCGTTAGTGAGGTCTTAGAGAAAGGGGCTTATGAGCTCGTAGATTATGATGGGATACCCTTCAGGAAACCTCTCAATGGGTTGTACCTGAAGAGGTACTATGCTTAAGACATTTATGTATGGTACCTTGTATATATGTATATTTTTTTTTCACTGTGTTTTGACATTTTCAATATGGTTTTGAGTTTGATGTCCATACTGTTTATACCATGTTTTGGCTATCAAAATTGGATGGCTTTCTATGGTTTCGCTGATGGTGCATGCCGTCATACCTTGAACCTTGCTTCAACTACTTGGGTGTTGTATTCCCTAGCTCAGGATTTAGTCAGTTCAGGAGCGGTTTGTATTGGTCCGGCTACCAACAACATCGCTGAGTATCAGGTAGTGATAGGTTTAATCATCGAGGCTGCATCTTGGGACATTCATGATTTGTTGGTGTTTATGGACTCTCAACTAGTGGTTTGTCACCTAAATCACATTTACACTATCAGGAACCCTACAATTCTCTACCTCTTTTGGAGGGTAAGTCTATTAGAAAGGTCATTCGATTTCATCACTTATAGTCATATCCCTAGGTCTGATAATATGATTGCTGATTCATTGGAAAATTTCATTCTAGACTGGCATATTTCCCATTCATAACTTGTTAAAAAAATCATGGTCAATCATAAAGTAAAATAAATAGTAAAAGATATGTAATGCTCATGTAAATATAATTCATCCATTTGAAATCACATGTAAACACCAGAATCAAGTCTGTATATATATATGCATAAAAGTGTTTTTACAAAAAATATTGGTCACGAGACCTCATTTGAAGCACTGTGGCTTTTAGGCATACAAAATGATACAAAAATCCTGAATCTAGCTAGGCTTTTAGGATACATCATGCAGAACACTCTAATAGTGCTCATGGTAGCACATAATGCCCCTTTCTACCCTGCGTAGAAAGCAACTAAAGCGGCCTGATACTCCCGCGGTATGTCTCTGAGACCTCCTAGGAGGTCATCAATAACATCATCCGGGATATCCAGAGTCAGTCGATCTAGGTTATCCTCTAGCTTTATGAGCTCATCATCACCTCTATGGAAAAAGTGAGCTCATGCTCAGGTGTCCATTGGGGAATATCCCCAAAGGCGTGCATCACCAACATCTGCATGTAAAATTCAGGTCTTGTTATCATCCATAAAGATCATAAAACATGAAAAATATAAAAACATAATCAACATATTAGGTATTGCTTCTTACCAATGTCACCCCACTGAGCGCCAGGTGGTAGTCGTAGGTTGGGATCTCCTCGGAAGTTGGTCCTTGCATATGCATAATCCTCAATCATGAGGATTTGATCAGTCAGCCAGTAGAAGAAGGCGTCCTCGAACTTCACCTTGGCCCTGCCACCTCCTGTGCGGGCCATGATGTCTATGCACCGCGACGTACGGGGGTATCTAGCTCTAAGATCCGTGAACACCACTTGGGGCCTCATGGGGGGTGCCCTCTCAAAGAAAAAACATGCTAAGATGGTCCCGTACCCAAACTATTTCAACTCTCCTTGTTGACATTTTGTCAGCTGACTGGAATATAGGTAATAGTGCCTCGACCCAGTTATATACCGTGGGTGCCATGGTTTCCAAGGGATACAACATATGTTCCCGGTACACTTGGTGGGGCCCTTGGATCCCTACCACCCTTTGCATAGTAAATAGAATTGTCGAAGCGGTAGATCCATCACAACCTTGATAGGGGATATTTTTACCTGATATTTTAGTTCCCGGAAATCAATGGTGAACAATGAGCTCCTGTGTAGTGATGTCCCCTCCTCGGGAACCAGTCAAAGAAATAAGAGCCCCTTGTCTGGACAACCCTATCAGAAAGTATATGTCTTCTACCTCCACAGTCACAATATGACGTCCTACCTCAAAATACTGTTGCTTTGGATTCCACATCCGTAGGATATACTCCAGTAAGTGGGCATGTGAAACCATGCTAGGAGTCTGGAAGAACTTCAGGAGGCCATAGCCTCGTAGGGAAACCACACAAATCACATATCTTGCTACACAGACATCATCATCATCATCCCATCTTTCCTTCCAGACCACCATTTTTGACCAAATAGACCTGCCAAAAATAATCAATGAGCTATTTAGAAGCACATTCTACCGTTAAAATTGCTCAATTTTTTTTATATGACTGGGGAAAGTATTTCTTTGAGCTCATGGCTGACACCGCCCCTATCCCATTGAGATAGAGCGGTGCCACCGCCTGAGTATAACTTAAAAACCGCGGTTTTAATCGGGCACTGTCTTTCCCGTAAAGGCCAAGTATGGTGCCCGCCGTTGGTCTTTTAGGTTTTCTCTTTAAGCTCAAAAACTCAACAAAATAAAAAATTGGAAACCTTAGAAAGGAAGGGAAGGGTTCTAGCTTTTACTTGGACATGACAATGTGAAAAACGAACGGTCAATGGATCCGCAATCTCCAGTTGAAATTTGCACTTCAAATCTCCCAAAATACTCTCCAAGGTATGGTAAATGGTAAAATGACTTGTTTTTTACTATTTACTTATCTTTTATAACATATTTCTAGGGGTTTTGTATTATTTTAATATTTTTAAATCATTTTTATCAAAAACACCCTTTTATATAGTTTATAAAAGCCATTTTTAAATATTTTGGGAAAACTAATTGCCTTTTTAGAGTTTTGCAGGGACGAAAATAAATAGTTTGTCTATGGGGAAGTTCATTTTTGAATTTTTCGTACTTCTTAAAAATGGAAAAGGTCCTTGAGCGTTCATTTCAACACTTTGATCATGCTCCCAAAACATAGTATCAAAGTTCTGAGTCTTTTTTCTGATTCTTTTCAGGGTCGTAAAAAACTATTCATCTCATAAAAGAAACATATTGGATTCTTCTTTAAACTCTTTTCAGACTCCCTAAATGTGAAAAGAGGGTCGAGCACTTGTCTTCTTCATGCTCGTAAAAGTAATTGAAGAGTCATCTTTCCGATGGTAGTTTATGTCTTTTTCGGTTCGGATTGACTATTTACGAAAAAGGACCCTTTTTGGAGTCTTCTTCTATCTTTGTTCAGACTCTCTAAACATGAATGATGCCAAGTTTACTTTTGATGGAATTGTTAAACTAAACACTGAGAGACACTCTTTTGGGAACAAACCCCTCCTTTCTCAGGTTCGTAAAACGTATGAGAATGGACTTTTCTTTGGACGAGCTACAATGAGTGTTTGCTACCCTCTTTGAACTCGTAAAAATTAAAAGAGGCACTCATCGATCATTATGGGGAAATTAAGGGAAGGGAATCAATTCATTTTGCAAATAAAATGGTAGTTTGTTGTTACCTTTGAACATGGATCTTGTTTGCATTTCATCCAGTCAATTAGGTAAATGAGCTTGTCTTTGAGTCGATCCACTTTCATGAGTCATGTCACTCCTTTGAGTCTTTCAAAGAATGCATTGTCCATTGTCGCATCGTGTTCCGCCTCATCGAGTCAATGCTTCCAAGTCTTTATCGTGACACCTGATGTTCAAAGGGAAGTTTATAGTTTACCTCTACAGCCAAAACAACCTTTGTGTCAGTACCTTTTGAGTCAGTCCTATGGTTACATTAGGTAAAACATTTCAGAACTTTGTTTCAAGTTTTGTGTCATCGATGTGGGATTTATCATGGCCCTCCTTTGATGAGACTATTCCTATCGACATCAGCTCATTATCCAAGAATTAGTCTTAGAAACAAGTTTAGTACCTTGAGATCTATATGCCTCAATGAAAGATCCTATCGCTCTCAACATAGGTTCACATCATTGACCTTTGATCGATAGACTCGACTGAGTGTTCAACATCAAATCATCTATTCACACTCAGGAGATTGTAATAGGGTACCTTGGGAATCATTGGCATCAATGGCAATTTCCCTCGCACTTTTTAACGATTCACATCATTGGCTGGTAATCAAGTGGTTTCTACCATGTTTGACTTCAAATCATTGTAATCACATGGATAGAAGTGTACTTTGTGGAAGATGAGACGAAGACCCTGGGTATCTATTGAAAGCACTCATAGATTTCTCCCCAGGTTGTGATGGAGTATGTTTGTGCCAGAAATTGTTTCTAAGGCCAGAGAAACAAGCTAACACACACTCAAATATAAAACTCAATAAAATCAAAGTTTAGGGTTTCTGCAATGTGTTTTTGGTTATGAACTTTGAAAACAGTCAAGGAATACATTCATAAGTAAGGCAACTACTAAATCATAAGCAATAGACAATGAAGATGCATGATATATATAACAAGATCCAATCAGAAACAACATTGAGGTTCATACATAAATAACAGGCATTACCAGCAAACGCACATTAACCAGCAATGAATCTGTCAATTTAAGCAACTAGACAAGAAGAAAAATGAAGCCAATACAAACAAATGAAGGATAAAAGTCATGTATATCTCATAGTTTCATCAACCACTGCATACAAGAGCTATGTACCTTACTCATAAACAAGTCTGAAAACCAATTGAGCTTCAAGACCTCCTGAAAGCTCCCAAAAATCAAACCCCCTAAATGTCTTTCTAACTCCTCTAAATAGCAATCTTCTACAAAATCAGTTAGGTCACTAATCCTAACTGTCTCCATCGACCTACTAAGGTAAAGTAAAAAGTACATTTTTACAAAATTATAAAATTGCTAAAAATAGCAAATCATTAACAAAAACTGTTTATCAAATAGATACATTAATAAAAGCATAACTGATTCAAAGCTCCTTCGCTGCTTCAGCAAGTAGTGCTATACCATCTAGATTTTGAGACCTCCTCTTTGCTCTTTTATGTTTCTTTTCCATATCAGCTATCTTTTTCTGAAGGTCTTCATTTTCCTGCTGTAAACTTTCAACTGTCTTCTCTAGCTTTGTAGAATACCTGTCAGTAGCTTTCTTCCTTTTTAGCACTTCTTTGGACACTTCTGATAGCTCTAGGAAATGATGATGTACATATTGCAACTCCTCTATAAGCCCCCTGTTGACTTTAAATAAACTATCATTAGTCTCTTGTAATTGTTTTACCTGTTGCTTGTATTTCTGAACACTTTCCTGCAAGCTTTCATCATCAAAACTAGGGTTTTCCAGTACATTTGCATCCTGCATTAAAAAATCTGAGAAATCAATAGGAATAATAGACTCTTCTATAATCCCCGCTTGCCTGAGTATAGCTTCATCTTCTTCCTCCCATTCCTGATAGGATAATGCAGGATGCAAATGTACTGTGGGATGTAGCAGCTGTCCTGCATTTGCATCCTTCTTCAGAATCTGCTGCTGGTACTGTGGGCTGTAGCAGCTACTTTTGGTCTCTAAAGAGTGAATACTTGCCTTTACTACTTGCTGAAAATACTTTAGATTTAATCTCTTCTTCCATCTGCTCAGCTATTTTCTCAGTTTTGACCTCAAGCTTAGGTTTATGACCTAGCTTCTTCATCATCACAGTTCCTTTATCAGTTTGCCTCTTTGGCTATTGTTCTTCCTTTTAGACATGAATACCAGACCAAAACAGAAAAAAGTCCCAAGTTCTTCCCTCATGCTGCAACACAGTACTGATGATTAGCTTGATCAATCCATGATGAAAAATTGACTGGGATGTGTGATCTTCATGCTGTTTAACCCTACTGGACATTTTCTGCAGGCTCTTCAAAAAGAAGAAAGGCAGGTTCATTTTTGAGACTCCCACCATATGTTGAAGGAATCTAAAGTGATACTTAAATACATATGAATACCTGCCTTCACAAGTCACATAGCTTTGCAATATTCTAATTGGCTCAACCCACTCTTTTCTGAAATTCTGGATAAGAATACCTTTATTCCAATCAGGATTCACATTGGGTAACAGGTATCTGTGAGGTTCAAAGTCAAAAGGTAATTTCTTGAACCAATGCTCACCCTCATTACTGATTCCAGTAGTCGCTGCAATTAGTCCTACAGTCAATTTGAATTTGAGAGCATCAAAAATAACCATATCATCTTTCAGACCCTGAGCAAACTTACAAGACACTTGTGCATTGTAGCCATCTATCTTCTTGAAGAAATTAAGCCAACCTGCCTGTTGGAACAATTCAGCACAATCAGGGAGCTTCTGAATCCAGGTTAAGTCAGTGGGCTCAGCCCTATTGATTTTACCACTTTTGTCACTCTTGCCCATCTTTTCCCTTCAGAAACTAGAAGCTGTCTGGTTTTAGGGTTCAGAAGATGCTTTATAAAGTGATTTTCTGCTCCTTCAAACTTCTTCACAATTCCTGCACATTTCTGCACAGACCTATATATTTTAAAAGGTGAAGTAAAACTTCTCAATAAGAGGAAAAATTAACATCACCGAGGGCTTCCATGTTGCTTTGTCCTAACAATGCAAATTAGGTCTGTATGTAGGCTAACTGCAAAAGATTTGAAACTTAATCACCAATCAGACTGTTTTTTAAACAAAAGACCATCTTCAACCTGTCAAGCAAACTGTGTATCAGTATCTACACCCTGTCAGCATGATTCATGAACATCTCTGCACAAAAAAGGTTTTTCATAAATGAACTCTGTTGTCACTTTAGGATTTATTGCAGACTGTTCATCCCACACCTATCTCTTTCAGCTCATCAAATCCCTGCAACTTTCATCAGTTTCCAAAACAAAAAACTTCCACACATATCAATCTAGGTGCTGCTGCAAATTGGTATTCGGTTTCCTTTGTATTGTTAAAGAAATTAGGTATTCTGCACATTATTCAATCAGCCAAGGGATTCTCCTCAAACCCTGTGTATCAATGCCAATATTATTCCCCAAACGATTGACTTTGCAAATATGACAACTATCACCAGCTTCTCAAGCAAACTGAAGACTTCCTGTGTAAGGGATGAGCATAATAAAACATTCTACAATTCATTCCAATGCTGCTTCCTGTAGACTATGACTCAAATTAGCATTAGGTCTGACAGGAATCTTAATCAATTAGCTCATTACACCCACACTGTATCAATATCAAAGTTTTTTGAGTTTATTGGAGAGCCAAAACATAAACAACTTTCCTTCAAACTGTCTCGAAGTTCTAAAAACTGAATGCTTTAAGCTTAGGGTTATTTTGATGCTCTGTTCAATAAAATTCTTCAGAACAGATCCATGCAGTTATTTCTGGGGTTAACATTTCATTTTGGAACCTGTTTTAACCCTTGCCTCAACTAATTTTTCCAAAACAACCTCCAGTCGAGAAAATTCCCAGATTTTCAATTATAGGGGTTAATAGCGAAATACCTGCCAACTGTTCAATTGCAATGGTTTAAACCTATGTCTTGAGCTGTCAACTGCCTTTCCTTGTGTGTACAGATGTCTTTATGTGATCACTT